>VYZW01044360.1:105672-134669 GCA_013401315.1 Balaeniceps rex
CCGGCCCCTTCCCCCGGCCGCGGCCCCCTCCCCGCCCCCGCCTCCTCCCGGGCCGGGCGGCCGCTGCCCGGAGCTGGGGCAGTCGCGGCTGAAGAGGTGGCCCCGACCCTGGAGGGCCGGGGACCAAGCCGGGCGCCTTGCTCTGGGGGGCTCTCAGTCACGCTGCGTGGGCGCCCGCAGCGACTGGGGGAGCCGCGGCGGCGCCCCACAGAAAGCAGGGTGCGGGGCTCCCTCCCCGCTGCGACCGCTCGGTCCCAGCTGTGCAGCGTCGGCTGGCCGGGGCCGGAGCGGGGCTGAGGGTTGCTTCCCCTCCCGGGGAGGAGGGAGACGCCAGGCTGGATGGCTTCGTCGCCCCGGCCAGACCCGGCCCATGGGAAACCACTCAGACCCCTCGGGTCTGGTGCGTAAGCACTCTGTACGTGGCCATAGTGCTCCAGTTTCCCATAACGAAGCAAGTCTCACCCAAAGCAAATTACACCTGTTCCAGGAGCAATTTACTTTTCCTGCAAGCCGTAGTACACCGTCAGAGCTACAAGCTGTTCTCAAGTTAAAATAGAATCCAGTCTCGAAAGGTATTTAGCATTAATTATAACGTACTTTCTGTATTAACGTTAAAAGCAGGAACCCGCGGCTCCCGCTCTCCTCTGGTGCGTGGAGGTGAATCGTGGCTTGGTGCGTTACATCTGCCCACACACACTCCCCGGGTGAGCCTGTGTGCCCAGCAGCGGAACCCAGACGACGGAGCAGCAGGTTGTGCCGCATCTCAGGAGGACGGGACCACGCATTTCAGATCGTGAAGGATGTGGCTTATCTCAGGGCAACCCGCTGTTTCAAGCTTTCCCTGTGTCCTGGTACATTCTCAATTAACTTTTCATGAAGCTTTGGTCCTGTGAGCGTATAACGACCCATGGTAAATTCATGTCCAGCAAGCTAGTTAGTAAGTAAAAAGCAGACAAAGAAGTTAGAGCAAACTGTCATCGCATTTACATTTGGAATTAGTTTGACAGGAGCAGTTTAGCTGAAGCGACTGAATATTAGCTGGCAGGTTAATACAGAGTTCATAACCTTACGTCATGGAGAGCAGGGAGCCACACCACAGTACTCAGCCATCAAACCTCAGCCGTTACATTTGCAGTGCCGTGCAGACTGAGTCAGATGCCACTGCCTTTGATCTTGTGGTGTAAGGTATTACTCAGCGCAATGTTGCATTAAGGTGCTAAAATGGAGAGGGGTCACTTGAGTGGAACCTGCGTGACTAGTGCTTTTTTATGTTGGTTATGGTTAACCAATGGTGGTTACATTGTCAGTGACAACTATTGGGCTCAGATTTGCTGGGCTCCTATTAGCACGTTAATTTGTGTCTCATGATGCTGGTTGTTAGTTGCTTCTCCTCTCTCAGGTCTGATTATACAGGCTTCAGTCACGCTTCTATTCACTTGATCAGGTTTCCTCTTACCTTTCTCTTGTCTCCTGAAAATGAAGGACCCCCCCGTTTTGTCAAAATTTCTGTGTTAGGGGTATGAGATGATGTTTTCATAGTCACAGTAGATGACTATTCACAGAAATCAGTGGTGATTCCAAGAATAATCCCTGCTACAGTCATTGACTCTTCTTGCCCACTGCCCAGTGTAAAATGCTGTGGGACACATCCCTCTTAATGTATCTGCTGTCACCCCTGGTTGTGACAGACTCTCAGACAGCTTTCCTTTCTTCCAGACATTTCTCACTGAAGTGCACATGTCCTTCTTGTGTGAGGGTTGATTGTGTAAGCTTGGTACAGTTACTAGTTTACCTGTAAGTGAAATGGGATAATCAAGAGTAGTAAGAACATCAGCAATAATCCTGGACCATAGGCATATGGGAATCTGCTCTGGGTACTTGGTTTGTTTTGTCTGTAGATACACTCATGAAAAGACATGTGCTCTGGAATCACTTCTTTTCTGAAGAAGATCTCTGAGTACGATTAAAAGAGAGTTGGAACCTTAAGATTCAGGTGTTGCAATGCTTAAATTACAGGTATGGTGTTCTTAGAGTATCCCAAACCTCAGTGCTTGGTACCTTGGCTTTTTATGCATTAGGAGAGTTCAAGACCTTGGAACAAGTTTCGTAGCAATCTTCCCTTCCTGATGAGCCAGAAACTATCTAAAGTCAGCAACTGAATGTGGTTTTTCATAGAGAACCCTCCTCGGGATCTCTAACGACAGGTTGTTGGAAATCTGGCTCCCCACCTCAAGGCCAGAGCTTTTGGCTTCTCAGAATGCAGGGCTGAGCCATTTGCCCTGGAGATAGACCCTGATGACCATATCTTTCAAAAGCTGTATTAGATAACTCACCTCAGCGCATGATTTTATTTGTTTACTCATAACAGTACTGCTGCCTCCTTCTTGCACTGTTGACCTCTGCATTTTTTTTCTGGAGCTACAAAAGGTTTTTTTGAAAGCACAAGCATTTTAAGGTAGGTGAAAAGTTTGGAATCCAGACCTATCAAGAAATGTGGTGGGCAGGGATTTTTGATACAACCCCAGGGCCATCTGGCCAACCAGCAGCAAATAATTAACTTTGCTGACTTGTCTGCGATAATATTTCAGGGCATCAGGATTGCTTGTGTTTCTACCTTTTCATCCCATCACTATCTTTTATTTTGTGATCTTTATGAGTTGTTGTGACTCTGCATGGCTCTTGGCACCCACCCTTTCTCCTGTTCTTCTGGCGCCGTAAGCTCTCTCCATGTTCCTCCTCGGTACACTTACTCTTAACACCACCCTGTGTGCCCCTTTTCTCCTACAGTTTTAGCCCACTTCTCATGCTTGTGCAATACCAGGCATCTTCAGAGGAAGTCAGGGCATGAAGCAATGCATGATGTGGTGGGATTGATCCATGATCTCCAGGAACAGACCCTTGATTGGTTTCCCTATAGACAAACTTACTTCCTCCTCCAAAAACCCTCTAATAAAAATTATGACTGACAAGTATTGTACAATTCTTTTCAAGCTTGGTCTAACAAAGCCATGTTAGTTTGCTGGTCTTCAAAGAGCTTTACTCACATGCAGTAATCCCACTAAATCAGAATACAACAGGTGGGAACTCCAGCCCATGCTGGTCAGCTCAGATGAAGCTTGGATAACTGGAGAGCAACCGGCATTCAGCATGACCACACCTGCTTCATATTTCCTCTGACTTTCACTCATATTTTTTGGTGTGAGGTGTCTTCCTTCCACAAAGCTTCCAAAATTAATCTGCCTGTATTTCCTTCCCCCAAAAAAGCTTCAGGTAGCAATTTACTGCCTTCTGATACTGGGGCCATTTTACAGTTTTATGTTACCAGCTGAATGGTGCCACGCTACAACAATGCTCTCTCAACTTGCTCCCACTAAGGTATTTGCCAATAACACCAACTTTTTTTGTTATTCTTAATGTCATTACTTTGTTTATCAGTGCCCAAAGGCAAACATGGAGAAAAGATGACACAATTTCCCATTAAAGTATCACTGTATATTAATATAATATATAATTCCTAGAATACTCTAACATTGACTCTATGTGCGCATTTTGTTTGCAGTTCTGTCCTCCTGGGTGACTTGCCATCATTTTTTCCTGGACCAAACCACTGTGCTTCTGACATGTGTGTACTGTGCCACTGAGCTGTGTACCTCCCAAAGTGAAATCCTGGATAAATATGTGGAATCTTCCAGTTCTGCCTGAACAAGATTTGTGCTGAGTGAGAGAGTATGTCTGGTGAAACACAGATAGGTGGCAGCCAAAGAGGAAGGGCCAGTTTATATCATCTCCCTTAAAGACCACTACAAATTTCTTCTGCTCTGTCCTTCTTTCCCAGTATTTCACAAATGAACCAAAAGTCCCGAAGTGAAATACGTTCCTTGTCTTGTCCCTCTGTCACTGAAGTCTAATTCCCTCTTCTTTAGCCACAAAAATTATCCTGCTACCACATGATCAACCTTTACAGCATGAATTGCAAAAACCAGAACTTAAATTGCTTTTGTCCTCCACTCTTTCTCCAGTGGTGTCTTTCTTCAGCAGCTCCTTGTATTGGGAAAGACTTTTTTTCCTTCGTCCTATCTGCCACTCCTGCAAGAATTCAGCAGCCCCTCCCCTACTGCTGCCCTACGTCTCTGAGATACAACCTCCTGCATGGGCTTTACACTTCCTCAGCCTACTAGCCCATTCCCTCCAAACACCATGCTCAGTGTTGTCTCCGCTGAAGGTAGAAGAACTCTTACAGAAGTGACATCTGAGCTTTGGACTGATTTTTACTTAAAGTTGTGGTGTCTGTTCAGACAACTGATAGTAACGCCGTCAGGTTGCTTCACTGCACATTTTACAAGAGCAGTTCAAGTGGTGCTCTATAGCATAGCTAGTATCAGCAGGCTCAAGTTTCAGGAATGGGGATGCAAAGATTTTTCTTTTTGTTTCTCTGGCGTTTACTAAATAATTCTGTCAGATGCAAAAATGAAAACACATTGTGGAGCACAACCCGCTCTTTAAATGCAGCATGTTTGAAATGCCTTTAGCCAGCCTCATTTCTGCAGGCTCGAATGCAAAATGTTGCTATGGGAACAAAACCTTCTCTCCACCCAATCAGCTGAAGCAAGAGGTGGTGTTTTTTTTTTAAATAACGAGATTGTCTGTATCTGCACTTCACCTAGCCAGTCAACACAAGACAGAGAACAATCATTTTTGCAGCCAAACAGTGGAAAAATAGGACTCATTCACTGCCAGAAAAAACCTACAACCTTCTTAGGGATGGGAGATTGCCATCTTATTGTAGAACATGAACAGACAATAAGACAAACTGACAAATCAATCCCATTTGGCAGTGGAATCAAGGAAAGAAATGGGTGTGAAACTGCTCAAATCTAACTACATCTTGCTTTGGGAGAGAAAGCTTGAAGAGGTCCTCAAAGAATTTGGAAGAGGAATAGTTGTAACAGAGGACAAGACTTAACATGATCGTGTGATTGCCTCCTTTACCCTGCATGCATGTTGAGACTGGGTTTGTGCGGTGACTTTCTTTTCCATGAGCTCGTACCATGTGCCCTGAGACAGCAGCTCTGCTGCCCATCCCACCACAGGGGTGTCCAGGATGCTCTCACACAAGCTACAGCCTGGTAGCCTGCGGAAGCTGAGGTCAACATTGGCTTCCCTCAGTGAGCGGTGTGTACTGCTGCTCCACAGGAGCATGGACCAGCCCGTCATCGAGCACCAGCTCCCCCAGGAAAAGGGGCTGTGGACAGAGCTGCTCTGTGAGACAAGGCTCGTATCCTGCTCTGCCAAGTCCTTCACAGGGGGCTCTGTCATTAGTGTCTGTCATTAATGTTTTAATTCAGTCAATGTGAGTCGGAGACCTCTGTCCACAGCAAATTAAAAAGTAACATAACCTAGCTTGATTCTCTCTTGTCTGGAACGGTGTATTAGTCCTTTGGCTCCGCTGAGATTTAGCAACCTGTTAAACTACAGTAAGCATATGCTTAAGTCCTGCCTCTTGTCAGTCTGTAGGCAGGAAAGATATTTCCCAAAATTAAAAAGAAGGAAAAAGATCAGTAATTCTGGGATAGTTTTCAGACTAATTAAAATTCTGTTTATTGATAGAGATTTTTCTACACTGTCATATGAGGGGAAAGTACTAAATCAAACTTTAATAATAATAATATCCTTTTAAAAATGTTTTGGAATTTGACTAACACTTTCATGAATGGGAATACAGTAAGTCTTTATTAATGAGTGATTGAACTGTCAATCTTCACTCCTTCTTAGTCATTATAATGAATGAAAGTATACCCTTATCAATCTCAGATTCTGTACACGTGTCACATGCTGTCTCTCTCCTCCAGGAGCTGTCAATTTAAAGCTATGAGACAGTCCATAGAAGAAAGGAAGTAGCTGTCTGCTCATAAGGCCCATAATAAAAATAAAATAATACTATACGCACAAATACAAAATAAAATGTGAGCTTCATCCCAGTTATTTTCTTCATACCAAATGTAGAAGAATGATCTGTGCTTTGTGGTTCTTACAGGTATATAGGAAATTATAGTGACATAAATTATTGAATTTCAGATCAGCCTGCATTCAGGTCTAATATAAGCATTATTTAACTAAACTTTTTGAAATCAACTGAACCTGATTCAATAGTGATTTAAAGCAGGAAAATTGTGATGGTCTATGTTACGGTAAGACCTCAGTGTTTCTCATGCGAGTCAGGGTGTTGTCAGATGTGGTGCTAACTCGGAATGAGAGGGCAGGTTGTAGGCTCAGTCCATTCTGCAGAGATATTAAGATCTCCTGCTGCTGTGGGAAGTGCAAATCCTAGGATGGGCAACACAGGAGAGATGCACAGCTTTGTTCATGCGTACAACATGAATAGCCAGAGAAGTGGACGAGTTTCCCGAGCAGACTTCAACCCAAAACACTGGGATATCACCAAGTTTGAGTGAGTGGATATTAAGAGACCGACTCAAGGAGGGCTTTGAACACTGGCATGCTCAGCTGGCAGTGGACCAAACAGGGCTGCTGCCTCACTCGTGTGCCACGTTGATCTGAGGAGATGTCCAGTACTGCAGTGTGTATTTCCTGGAAGCTGTCATTCAGAAAAAAGAGATACCATTACAAAATACATATTTATTTACAGTGTCCTTTGTTCCTAGGAATCTGGGAGGTACATGACGTTGATCAAGTAACTGTTGCTGTTCCTGCCTGTATGAATGCTTCCATATGTATTTACACGAGGAATTTGATTATAACTGTAAAAATCTAGTGTTATTCCTCATTCACAAAGCAAAAGAATTGGCTCATCCTTGCTAAACAGCATGCTACCGCAATTGTGGTTTAACTTTTAACTCACTGTGAATTTAGCTGTCATGTTCAGGATCATTAAGGAGCACTTCATGTTCTTGCTTTTCAGACAGCTACTTGGTTGGTTTTGCTACTCCTACTGATTTGCCTAATAATTTTACATACTCAAAGCCAAATCCTGCTATTATTTATGTACACATATGTTCCCATTGAAGGCAGTCCAAAGATTCATAATACCAAGACATTATGCTGATAGCATTGGTTGAGGCAGATACAAAGCTTCTCATGCTGGGAGTGAATTTAGGATCTTGTTAGATCCTAGAGCATCCCAAGTCAGAATAAAATTGCCATATTTTAAACAGAAACTTAATAGATTGTGTCTTTCCTCTGCCTGCAGACGAGGGAAATACTACAATACATTCTTCCCAGCTTCTGTACCGAAGGACATGATGACTTCTAACAGCTCCATAACAGATGCCTCATGCATTCCTTAGTCATCATAAAGCAAATCATATACCCAAAAACATATGTTTGTGTTCACTCACCTATGAACTCAGAGCAAATAGCCGTCAGCAAGCAGTAGGGAAAGCAGAGAAGTCCCAGCGTGCTAGCCAGACTGACTTAGCTAACGAAGTGCACATAAACAACATCCATCATCATAAATTATCCTCAAACTCCCCTTTCACATGCAGTCACTCCTTGCATCTGATGCTTCTCAGACAACCTGTGACATCCGTGGCCTGAATCCTGCAAACGACTAGACTGAGTAGGAAATGTGCTCTGTAAACATGCTGTTCATTCTAGCTATTTTACCTACTGCCAGATGGATTGATTTGAGGTGGTTTATTGCTTACTCACCCTTTTGCGGTTTTGAATTAGATGAGTTAGCGAACTGCCTAGTAGTCAGGAACCGAGTGCTTCAGGCAAGCAGAGATTTTGAAACTGCCTTTTCTTTTCTGCCTCCATAGGCAGTTGCAGGGGAGTTGAAAATTTTACATGGAAATATTATCTTCTGAGCTAATGCAAGATGAAAGAGATCAGCTTTGTTAAATAATCATGTAAATAAATCACATTTAAAATAGAACTTGTACATCAAGCCTATTTGTAGGAGAAGCAAGTATGAAAAGATTGCAGCTCAATAACTGGTTATGGTATTGCTATTTTGATATATTTTGAACAACAGACAGCCAGAGAGATCTAGATAGATAGATCTTAGTAGAAGAACTCAACTGGAATGTAAGAGTTGATACTAAAAAGATAACTTCTCCCAGAAAAGAAAAGACAAGGGAGTAGTAGCAAACATACATTCATTCAGCATCGCTATTTCAACATCGTTACCCAGGCATGAGATCAAAACTATTAGAGTGATGGCATTAGTACCAGTATCCAGCAGTTATTAGTAAAGCAAATATAGATCAAGCAAACCACATAAGCATGTATTTTGAAGCACATGACTAAACTCAAGGACTAAAAACCTATTGAAAGGAACAAAATATTCCAGTCAGGTAGAACAGGCCAGAATTAATGGAAATACATTATCCTGTGGCTAAAGAAACAAGCTCAGCCAGAATTTATGCTCCCCTCCAATGCTTTCACGGTGTGACGGCAGGTAGCTACCCTGCTACTTAGGAGATTATCTCAATGTAACTTTGCTGAACTGAGAACACTGCATTTGTAGCAATTTCAGTAACTGCCACTCTAGTTCGAGCCTGTAGATTTTCTGAAAGATACAAAAATACATTTGCATTTGGCTTTATCTGCTCTATAGATAAAGTAATTCTCCCCCCCCCCAGCTGCTGTAAAAATGAGCCCAGCCTTTCCCAGGGGTGGCTAACTCACACGTGGCGCTGGCGCATCCAGGAAATATTTTGCATCTCTTAACTGCGCTGACATTTGAGAGTGCTGCCCGCTGGAAGGCTGCCTGGGCTGTAGATCTTTTATCAAACTGGGTATTGACTTCAGTTTTGCATTCTAGCTAAGCTTACAGAATTCTTAATTTTATTTAAATGATCATGTATTAGTCTTGACTGAGGAAAGATCATTGAGTCCCTTAAGCGCTTGCTTAAAGCGCTCAAATTTTACTACGTCTTGATTCATTTCCTGCACTTGCACCGTACAGTGCTAGACTGTCCTGAAATGACTTGCTGTCTTTCTTAGCATTGCTTTTGTAGCAATTGCCTCTGCAGAAGAAATGCAGTTTAGAAATGTTCCTTCACTGTCTTCCTTCCCAACCCACTACCAAAATCTTCTCCACATGAAGGGTATTCTGAGGAGCAGATCCTTTCTCATTACAAATTGCCGTACAGGGAGCAGCTCTCAGCAGTCCCAGCAGGTGTGTACGTCCACACACAAATATAAATATGGCGTAACTTGGGGCGTGTAAAGCACCACGGGCCACTTCAAAATCGTAAGGATGACCTACTTTTGATAGCAGCAAGGGCTTGGTAACATGGCTATTCAGAACGAATGGAGAAAAAGTATTGCTCTGCTTTTCCCAGTTTGTGTACCTTTTCGGTGGGTGTTCACACATCAGCTGCTCAGTGCCTAGCTCAGCTGCTGGCAAGTTGTTTACCTCCACCTTGCCTATAGGGAGGCTCCTTGTATGACAAATGAGGTAAATTTACTTAAAATAGGTAGCATGAATATCCCCTCCACTCAACACCAACCCTCCCAGGCCAATAATTGGAGCCAGTTCCCTTCCTACAGAACAGAGAAAAGACTATTTTAAACAATAGGAGTAGTAAGAGTATAAAGCAAAAATTTGGCAAAGAAAAAGTAACATTTTCCAGAGCCATTTGGACATTAAATTGGGCCCCTTAATTACCAGGTACAAATAAAGCTGTCAGGCATCTACTGAGTTTTTTGAGGTGATCTTTAGCACACAGCATGGGAAAAACAATCTAACTTCAGCATGCAGTATCAGATCAAACAGTTTGTCTGCTGTCGATTAGAATGAAAGACTATATTAAGTCTCGGGATGACATCTGGTATTTCAATACAAAATTGGAATCTCTCAGACTTAAAAAGGCTTTCATCAAGATAATCTCCATTTAAAGCTCAGCGATGTAAACTGTGACCAGATCGAAGACTGCAAGCACTAGCACACTCAAAAGTGAGACACTGAAAAGATGACTTTTATTTAGCTGGCATTTTCCTATCTTTTAACTCAATGCAGTATGCTGTGAGGGGTATACGGGCTGTGCAGAGCAAAATGGAAAGCCATGGGTGGCTGCGTTGAATTAGCCAAGTACTGTAACATTTAGTGCTTCATAAAAGCCATCATATGAAAATCAATTCCCATCATAGAGGTTGTTGTTATGTATTTTGGCTGTTGAATGGTAAATCAAATGCTAGAACCATAAGTTCAATATATAATGTATCTTGACATAGGATTTTTTAATTTTTGTTTTTAGCAGTTACCCTACACAACAGACTGTGACTTCTTGTTTTGAAAAAATGTAAATAAATCTTCTGTGGCAGCGTGTATTATCCTGATTTGGCTCTTGTAGGCTGGCAGGAGAAGGAAAAGGAAAGGCCGTGTGCCTACTGCAGTGGGATTCAGTCAAGCCGTAGAAGGCCATTACTTTCTGATTAGAAAAAATAGGTGGGATCCTGGTCAGCATGCAGAACTGGTAATGATGAGGCAACATTTCACTTTGTGGTTTGGTTTATTATTTTCAATAGATCAGCTGTCATACGTAGGTAAATACATACACTGTCGCACAAGTGCTGGAATTAGGGAAGCCCCCATGGCCTCATGCATCCACTAAAATAGCTCTGGCCTTTTCCTCCTTCCATGACCCCACCGCACGCCCCGTTTCCTCCGCACACCGTAAATTCCCCTCTGCTTTCAGTGCTCCCTGCCTGCCCTCACACTGGTTCACACCCGGCGCTTACCAGCGCGCTGGGGCGTGCAGGCTGGTGCGTAGGGGCTGGCCAGGCGGCACAAGCGACTGCGAAGCTCATGCAAGCAGCCCGTCTCCTGGTGAGGTATTAATTCATTCTTTGTCCTTTACCCAGGTGTCGGTATTTACAAAACTTGTAGGAACTTGATATCCCCGGTAGCTGTACATCTCACTTGCTGCTTGGCACCATACCTTGTTCTCTCTTAAACAGTTAGCGGCAGACGTCCTGTCTTCAAAGCAAAAAACAGCATTACGGTGGTGCCAAATTCTTCATGGGGCTCACACATTAGGAATCAAATGATTCAGGGAGCACCGCTGTTGAGAAAAAAATCCTAATGTATAGCACTTACCACAGTCAGAAATAGGGGCAGTGTAATTTGGTTTCCTTTAGAAATTTCTGAATGACAGGGTGAATCAAAAGTAACTTAATCAAAATAAAGCTTGTGCCACTGAGGAAGAAAGGCCTAACACATCAGGTAAGACATATAGAACGTGATATTTTAATACCGTTGGGAATTTTGACAAGCAACTACAAAGTACTACGTTTTCAGAGCCGCCAAATGCTAAATTAAGAGTGCAGCTACAGCTGGTGCAAAGCCACCCTGTCAGTTTTATGATGGCAGCACGTTATGCGTTGCTCAGCAGCTGCCTGGAGCTGCCTTACTGGGGTTTTCAGCCCTGGTCCGGTCTGTGAAATGAGTGCACACACTCCCCTATCAGTCAGCAAGGCCTTCTGCAGGGTGATTTTTCACTAAATATATAAACAAGGTGTAATTTTAGCATTAGCGGCTTCCTACATTCTGCTTTGCTACAGCCTTGCAACGCAGTAAAAATAGACCCACAGTCCCCTGAAGTTTCTCTGATGCCAGTCAGAAGTAAATCCATTAAAAAAATTAGCACAAAACATACGCAAGAGGAAAATCAAGCTCTTTTTAAATGAAATCTAATATCACCGGAATCAGAATCTAATGAGAATCCTGGCTTTGATTTTTTTGTTTCATTTTAATTCTAATTTCCCATTTGTCTGTATGATTCTAAACTCATGGTGATCAGAGCGATGGCGAGCGTTCCTGATGATCAGGGAATGCGGTCCCAGCATAGCTCTTGAGTCTGTAGAAACGGAGAAAACTGGGAACAGTAGGAGACTAAAAGCAGAGAATGAGTTTCTACCTTTCCTTAACAGCCCCCTGCCCTGATTACACCTACCCCAATAAAAAGCACTTATCCTTTATCAGATAGAGCGGTGTGAGTCATCAATCACTTCAAAACCTGTATTAGCTTGTGAGCAGGTTATCATCAGCTAACATGATTAACAGCCATCAGAGATGGGTGCTGAACAAATGCTGCTCCGTGGCCTGTTCTTCCCCACAGCTGCTGGCAGCCTTGTTGCACCTCTGAGAGAGCAGATTCCCCAGTCCTCAGGTTCCCCTGAGTGGAAAAACGAGGTATGCAAGCACTTATCACCGTCGCCTCTAAAGGTCAGGCAGTTCCTACTGATGAGGTTTGTGTGTCAGCTGTGAGGATAAGGTCAATTCAGAAGTACACGAAGAGCCAAACATCTCAGGAGAGCACATGGTTCAGAATTGGATGGTGAAAGTGCTAATAATACAGAACAGCTGAATATTTTTATTTTGTATCTGGAAAGAAATAGGATTATGTATTCATATCAATTAGAGAGAATTCGTTCTTTGATCACGAGTAACTGAGGAAGATGTGTGGGAGGGACTTTATTAACCTGGCATGTTTAGGTGCTAGTGAACCCCAAGAGTGGTGGAAGAGTTCACTGAGGGTCCTTCTTTTTCACTGACCCTGATTTTGAAGGTACTGGGGAAATGCCAGGAGACTGGAAGAATGCTTATTTTGCGCTAGTATATAAAATGTTAAAGTGATTCGGCCAAGATAAATATACCATAACAGTGAGTGGGAGTGTGGAAAAAAACATACTGGTAGAGACAACAGGGGGTGACACCACTCCAAGAATTAATGGTAGGCACAGAGTGTCAATTACTGTGATTTTTTCGGAGACTTGCCAAAGAAATTTTATTTCAGGTGACAGGTTTGTACAGGTAAATGTGGAGATGCAACACACCTAGATGATTGCAAGGGGTTTAATTTTGTACTGCGTGAAACCTGATGAAAAGTTAGCAATATACCATGTCAGAAAAGCACTTGCTAAGTGGTTTAAGAACTGGCTAACTCAGCAGTTCCCATGGATGTATTTTTTTATTTGGCTTTTCCCCCTATGTCTCAAGGATATGTCCCATCCTGTCCTCCCTCTCAGTGTTTGCTAACATATAATTCAGCAGCTCTTAAACTAGAGGGATGTATCTGAGAGCGCAGCTGGAGCTGGACGTGGGTGAGATGGGAACGGCAGGGTAAAATGTAGGTCTGGAGCACAGGGTGAGCAATACTTGGCACTGGAGCTGGAGGAGCCTGGGGTTGCTGCAAAGTGCCAAACCACAGCCAAGCTTCTCTGATGGGACCTGCTCACCCACTGCCTTCAGAGCAACCTAAAGCAAGCTCCCTGTGCAACCCGGCAGCTAACAAAAGAAGTCTAATATGTCCTTGACTCCTTGCTGCAGGCATGAGGGGAATAAAGTTAAGCAGGAGGAGAAAGATGATTTTTACACTTTGTATACAGGATTGTTATGGTAGGAAATCCTCATTCTGAACGGGCCGATGAAAAATTGGGGAGGGTAGAGAAGCACAAAAATTACAAGGGAAAAGTGCTTTTCATGGAGAGATGGAGGGTTCTGTCTGTTTATCTTGTCAACAAGAAAAGTGAGAGGTGACTTGATTACAGCCTACAAGTATTTTCCCAGGCAGAAAACAGTGGGTAGTTATCGCTTCTCTCAGCTTGCAGAGAAAGGCAACAACAGGATCCAGTGGCTGAAAGCTGGAGCCAGACAAATTCAATTAGAAATTAGGCCCAGCTTTATAACAGTGGAGGCAACTGCTAATTACAACATGGACCAAGGAGAGATGGTTCCACAGAGCAAGACAGGATGCTTTCCAAGAAGATATGCTTTAGCCAAACCTGAGATGTTTCACTCAACTCTGAGAAATATAAATACAAGTTAGTAATTTCTAAGAGGAGAGATTAAATGGTCAAGCACCTACTCTAAAAAAAAAACCCAAACCCAAAACTCTTTAGCCTATTTTGCTCAGTTCATGGATGTCTGTCAGATTAGGAGAGCAAGGGGAGATCTTTCCAGTCTCTGTGGGCTAACAAAAGTGCCACTTATATTTGAAAGGAAAATGGCCAAGAATAATGTGCTAGCAGGACAAAATGGAAACCGCGCAACTCTTGCTCAGTTCCTTCATACTGGTAAGTAATCATGCAGCTTTCCTGTTAGTTAGGATGTCTGGGAGAAGAAAATGAGACCAACTTTAATTAGATTGGAGACTGGCTTGATGTAATTGCATTAAGCACTCAGCTCTGTCAATGATGAGCACAGTATTAACACCCAGAAGGGCAACCTTGCAGGATTAGACACGAAGGCGAGGGGCAGACGGCTACTGGCATGAGAAGGGAGGGCAGAGTCTGATGCAGGCAGTCAGGGGTGGCACAAAACCCCTTGGCTGTGGATGAGGGGAGATGGACAGGAGGTAGCACGCAGACCTGCAGTGCCAGCCCCTTGGAATGAGGCAGCACAGCAGGGGAGTTGCCTTGAAGAGGAGGGAAGGTGGCCAACAGCATGCAGGAAGCTGCAGGGAAGCTGGAAAGATGCACGGATGCACCTCGGAGCAATAACACACGAGCCCATCGACTGGTTCAAGAGAAGCAAAACTATTATCTGCAGAGAGTTTCCCCCTGCTTTCCTCTCAGAAGTAATTACAACTACAAAATCTGTTTGCGCTACCAGCCTCCCACTGCCTGCTACAGTCATCGCTGTAAAAGCAGTATGTCCTGCTGCGGAGGAGCCAAGCTGCAGGGAAGAGGTTGCTCCTGGGTCTCACCGGCTATTGCCGCAGCGCTCTCGACGGCGTGGGGCTTCCCAGAAAAAAATTGAACAATCCAGCACAGCGAGTGAAAAGCTTTTCAGTGCTCTTAAAGGCTTCACTAAAATGTAGAGACAAAACATTTATGCACCCCGTGGGCTTGGGCTTTCTTGACCAACAGTGGCATGGCTTTTGGGGAATAAATGAAGAGAAGTGGGAGTTCCAGGCAATGCTGGAGGTGAGAATAGGTCCCCTGGAGACTAAATGTATACGAACGCTAAATAGCTACCAAAAGACAGTTAAAGGCTCAAGCAGCTCAAGTGATAAGCATAAATATTCCCCGTATGACATGTCTATGTATAAAGGTACGTGTGTTTATTTAGGAGGTGTCTCTCTTAGGAGAGTTTGTTATTTTCATTGATAATTCTTATTGTGATGTTATTTTAATTGAGGCACAGGGGAAGGATAGAAAGGGAACAACAGAAAGGAGGGCAAGACAGTCCTACAAATTCACTCACAGCTCCTAGTTAACACTGGCAAGCTGCTCAGGAAAGATATTGTCCAGATACCTGCGAAATGTCTTCTTCTCTGGAAGACTTGTATGAATTATAACACACAACTGCTAGTCTACAGCAACTTTTAAATGCTTAATTCTAGGCGGCATACGGTGGGTGATAAAAGTTGTTTGTTTCCTTGACATCTTTCTGTATCAAGATGCTATTTTGTTAATTGCAGAGCATGAAGTTAATTATACTGTAGAATTATGCGTTGTGACATGAGGGCATTCATTCCGCCCAGTGTGGTGGTAGACAAATGGGCAAAAGATTTGCTGCCTCCATCAGGCCTGGACGGTCAGTTATGGCTTGTGTTTTCCTACTGCTGAGTAACAACAGCAATTACAATCCCGACTAATAGGAGATAAGAACCCACTTGGGCTTTAGAAGAAACAAAAGTTTACGCGATCTAATTTGACAAGCGTTATAGCACAGATTAATTGCTGCTCACTGCTTTTCTTGGGCAGGTATGTAATTGCGCTCACAGGTTGGGTTTGGAGCATCCAGTCTGTGCTTGGCCGCGATGGAGATGTTCACCATTTTGGTGTTTGCTTTTTGGAAACCAGTTTGTGCTTTTCTTCAGCTGGCAGAAGCAGGCCTGCAGCCGTAGCACGGGTAGGTGACAGGGCCACCGCCAACCCCTGTAGCTGTGGCAAGGTTGTAGCTGTAAGGTGGCTGTTATGGTGTGGGTTACACAGCAGTTACGTACTGTCTTTTGTAAGCTGTGGTGGTGGTAAGTAGGCAGCAGCAGGGAGGATTGTGCTTCAGAGAAGTTTTCCAGCTCTGGGGATGAAGGCTTTTATTAGCACAGAGTTGATAGATGCTCTAATGATTGTTTTGGATCCAAGCGGGCAGCTGGCACCTTGCCAGGAGGACAGATTTTTGTGGGGGGGTGAAGGGTAAACAGAGCCAGGTAGCCACCTCCCAACGATGGGTGCGCTGCAGGGGAGTTGTTGCTGTGGATTTGTACAAGCGCAGCGGGGACAGCGTGCGCAGATCCAAGCCCAACCGGTCATACGGTTCCCCAGTCACCAGGCGAAGCTGCATGTTACGGCTGGGATTAATCTGTGCGCCTCGGTTTTGTTTGTTTCAGATGTAACTGACCATAGATTACCGCAGGACGGCGGAGCACCCAGCCACGGTGCTGAGCAGAGGCCAACGCCGACATCTCCTGAGCAGCCCCTTCGTGGTGCACGCACGTAGCTGCCTGCAGCCAGCTCTGCATCCCCAGCCCTGCGCTGCCAGGTACCTACCTACCTACCACAAGTTTTGCAACCCACTTTGATGAGTGCAAAAAAGAAGCTATGCTTAATTTAATTCTTCATTCAGCTCTGGTAATTGGTTACAGCAAGTAATAGTGGGGTGCTGAATTAATTTTTGCCCTCTCGAGCTTTGTACTTTCAAATGTGTCAGGAGACACGTTGCCATTTACTGCACAGTTTGAAGTGATTCTGCCAGGACACGTTGGCTGCTGTTGCTGCTTTTCAAAACCTAAACTTTAATGGCCAAATCAAGCTTTAAAAGCCCAAAGACTAACAGATGTGTAAGGATTTTTTTTTTTTTTTTGGAAGAAAGAAATCCATCAGAAATTACTTGAAGTCCACCATTTGAAGTCTATCAGAAATCATTTGAAGTTGATAAAACACAAATTAACATTTCCTGTTAGTTTTTACAGCAACAGCACTGCAGGACAGAGAGTCCCAAACTGAAAAAGCTTATTTATAAAAATGAAACCAGATCCCACTGGAGGGGAATGCAAATTAAATAGCAGGAGTTACAGGAAAGCCAGGTAGATTTTAATCTGATAGCTAAAAAATAACTGGAAAAAAAATTTAAGATACCTTCTAGACTGAGCTCTTTCAGACAGCATAAGATTGTGTCCTGACCTGCAGCCCATGGCTTTTATCTCAACCTCGTGTCTGAGTCGGTGTCAGCTCTGTGTGATTATCCCATGGGCTTCAACTCTCACAGCTGATAGAAATAGCAAAGCTGATATTTCTATCAGCTAGAAATAGCTGATAGTTAGCAAAGAAAGCTTTTTCTAAGGCAGAAATAAAGCCAGATATTCCTCTCACTCTTTTTCAAATGAGTAAAAAGTTTGAATTTTTACACTTTAATATATCAAAGCTAAATCTTACTTTACTCTTCTTGATTCGATTTCTTGCTTGTTAAATATACGAATGTGAGTTGATCACTCAAAGTATATGCTCCCTCCCTGTGACCTGTAACAGGCTCATTTTAGTGGCAGGGTTTTTTTTCCTCCATTTTAATAGTTATTCACAGAAAATTGCAAATTCTTGAATGGAGAGATGTGTTTTCCGACTGCCTGGCCAGACTCCAGATGGAGAGACCTCTGAAGCCACCATGACTTCCAGGTGCTGGGCAGAGCTCTTGGTGTCACCTGCATCTCCTCCCGCCCGCCCATGAAACAGGAGAGAACGCAACTCCCTCGTCAGCTTCTGTTTCTATTTTCAGACTTGCTCTTCTGCATAGATTCATGTCATTAATGGGTTCTCTGGGGCACAGACATCCAGAAATTAAGCTTTGTTATACCCAGAAGGCCAAGAGTGCTGCCGGGAGCCGGCACCTGATTTAGACCCAGAGTGACGAGGTTCAGTCTGAGATTCGGAGGTGACCTCCCCTGCCAGAGGCGGAGAGGTCTCTGTCTCAGGGCGGCTTTGTGCCGAGTGGCCCAAGCCAACCCTGGGCTGGGTCCCAGAGGGATGTGAAGGTCAGACTGGAGATGTCCAAGGTCAGGTTGAGATGTGCCAAACAACAAAAGCGTCTCACTTGTGCCAACAATGGTCTTGCTGCTGTGCCGTGGGCAAGCGAGGTGCACCTGAGGCTCATGCTGTAAAAACCTTGCACTTAGCTTTTTTTCTTTGGAAAGTAAAGCAGCTCCATGAACTCCCCAACAGCCAGGGTAAATAAATCCTTTTCTTTTTTAACACAGCTGCCTCAAATTAAAACATGCTACGGTTTTCTTGCTTCCTCTGGCCATTGTTTCGCTGCAAGACACGAGGGAAGCGCCACACAGATAGATATTGCTGAATTTGGTTTTGCCTCATTGAATTTTTATGGATGGTTACTCTCGAAAAACAAACTATTAATAGGCCTGTCTGAATGCTCGACCACATGAGACTTCATCTGTTACATTCACGCTGTGTTTTGATGGATTGCTATTACATCAACTAAAAATCCTTTGGGCTATGAAGGATATAAAATAGTCCTACAACCACTTGCCCTAAAACTAATATTTAAAATATATATCACAGGGAAAAATTGAGTAGTCCATTAGAGGAGTGGGAAGGAAATTACAGCATAGAGAAAGAGAAAGAAATTGATACAATATTCTAGCAATATAAATCAACGTAAAACAGAAGTCTCTTGAGCTGCAATTCGCTTAAGTGATGCTAACAGTAGTACAGATTATTTAAATAGATTTTGTAACCGCTGTTGTTATTGCAGAGATTAAATTACACTAAGCTATTAATGTAGTTTTGGGTGGGTAATTTACATAAAGAAAAAGATAGGCTCCTAAAATTTTGGTTTGCTGCATATCCTTCTTAATGGGAACAGATTCCAAAACACTAGATTTTAGAAGCAGTCTGTGAAGCTGACCTTTAGTCGTTGCTCCTGCTCTAAATACCCACTTAAAAATTAGCCAGTAACTCTTATTTTCGCTCTTACGCACACAAACAAGAATTTTTGGTTGCAACATCAAAATCAATCTCTTCTGCCTTATCGGGTTTGTAGTGCAGATCTAAATGAAGTGATTCATTATTTTAATTAACAAGAAAGAAATTTTGATTTGAATTTCAGTTTTTAACTTGTTTTACATATTTTAGCATAGTTTGTTGGAAACTTTGTAATGCAAATTTCCAACTAAATATAGTCTTTATGTTAAATTTGGTATTTCTTTTTCCTACTAGAAGTGTATCTATGCACATTTGTGTATACACATATTGCTTAGCACACATGTATTCATGTTCTGATTTTTTTTTCACTCTGTTGATATTGAATAGGAGAAAAATCATGAACCAAAACCTCCACGTAAAATGCATAGAGGAAATTATTAAATGTAAGTCTTAAAGTGCTTTTTCAGAAAACAAACCTTCTTATAGGTGCTTATTTCATGTGTAAAGTTTGAAAACACGGCTTTTTTTTTTTTCCCCTCAAAATCCTGCTTTGATTCTGCCCTTTGTGTTTGTTGGACGTGAACAAAGCTAAGAGCGCCTGCAAAATTCATCGGTCTGGGAAACGACATTGTGTGGGTTCAAGGGACTCGAAAGTGTAAGTAAAGGAAATGGCCAGACCTGGTTTTGGCTTTTCAGCAAAGGGAAGTCTCTAGGGGCTCAGAGATCCTCTGCGGGCTGAGCGTGGTCGTGGTCATGCTCCTGCTGGCAGCTGGGAATGGCACACATAGCAAAGTGCTCCCCTTCCTGGACTCCATGCTGAAATTCAGCTGAAAGCAAGAGCCACCATTAGCTCTGGTGCGTGGGCCCTGCTCTGCTTGGGAACCGGAGCGTGGTGTTCAAAGCTCAGCAGGTCTCCGAGGGCAAATCCCTGCTGGGCACTTCCCCGCTGACATGTGTTGCTCTGATCTCTTGCACTGAGGTAGGCTTCCCCCTGGCAAAACTGACTGTGGGATTTGCGTGAAGAACCTGAAGTGCCATTTAAAGGCTGCCACTTTCCCCCCACCTCAAAGTACCTGCTTTTGTACAAGCCTTGAGAATAACCACGTGAAGGGAGAGCCTTTAGAGTTGCTGTTGTTTTAATCTCCTAGCAAGGCAAGGATCTGTTCCCTCCTTCCCCCTTGGTTACTAGCAGAATAATAAGCCCCACAGAATTAATAACTCAAAGGTTTCACTCTGAATGCATCACAGCTGTGGAAAATATATACCCCAGCTTGTGGGGCTGATGACTTCCAGCTGTATCCAAAACCCTGTAATTCCTACTCAAGACTGCTTCCCAGCACCAACCTTAGCAGGAAACATTCCAGAAACTGAAGCCTGAGTTTATATGACATAAAAATGTGAGGTGATGAGTATCTGAATGTTCTCGACGTGCCCTCAAGGAGCCAGGTGGGCACAGCCTGCAGGAGTCAGTAGTACAGCACAGGTTGGGCAGGAAAGGACAAGGCCTCCTCCCCTCTCCTTCCAGCTTTCTTAAATGGCCTGGGATGTCCTCGCCTGTCAAAGATTTCTCCTTTTGTTGTAGCCAGAAATGGTTATGAAATGTTAACTCTGCTGCAAGCTCTTCAGTGTGATGCTGGTGCTGCCTCTCCCCTCTGTCTCTCTCATCTAATGAAGTAACGTTTTGCCAAACAGTGGATTCATTAGCTGCTTTCAACGTCAAAGCCAATAGCAAGTCTTGAGGGCATTGAATGGTACTGTTTGTACATGCCTACAGCACAGATCCTCTGTCTGAAAGGCAATGTCCACCCATTCCAGACCTGTGCAGCCAGGGCCATTTTTGGGTCTTAAGATCAAAATCTGGAGGCTTAGTGAGCGGCGTGCTGCCGATGGATCCTGTTGATGGTGCCCACTCGTGTTATTGTAATGCTGTGCTGTGCTGACCTGGATTGTTGGACCATCAGGGTCTTGATAAACTCTCTGCTGGTAAAGAGTCACTCTCGGTGATGGGGACTGGGCAGCATGTCCTGCCATGCAACGCTAGCCAGCTTGGTAGGGGGTTGAACGCAGCACATGGGAGGCGTGGGTGGCCAGCAGAGTGGTGTTGTGCACCCCAGTATTGACCCATGGTTACTGGGATCTTCACACAGGGAGGTGGTCTCCTGAAGCTCCTTTCTCTGTCATTCTCCACCCTAATGCCTCATGGCCAGTTTTGCCCGTATTGGGCAGAGGGGTGCAGTCCCAGGCAGCCAGGAGGGAGGATGCAGTGCCCCGTTGAGGGAACGGCTCCATGCCAATGCACAGGGCCAAGCCAAGCGTGCTGTCGGTATAGTGATAGCCCGGAGCCAGCTACAGCAAAGGGCTGCCCAGGACTGCAGGGATGTGGAAAGCTACTGGTAAAGACACAATTTTAAAATAAAAGCAAGTTTCAGCACTTGGCTGCTCCTGGAAGAGGTACTTGTCTCCTTAATGGCATGATTCCCATGTCAGAAAGTTGCCTCTTTTGAAGTCACATTTAGTGTAAGGGGAATATTCCTGTCAGCGCTTCAGTTGCACTTGGTTGAAGACACCATCTGCTGCAACACTCGGCCAGCTTGGCATTTAAAATGTCATTTAGGGTGGAAAGCAACTGAGCCCGGATACTGAGACAGATGTCATCAGCAAAGGTGAACTTCCATAAGTGAATGAGGTTGCCGATAAAAATCGCAGAAGCCCTGTGGAAGACCACTGATTTTTCTGCATATGCTTGATTTCCTGTACATGCCTTATGCAATCTACTGTGGAGAAGCAGTGTTACAAGAGATGTCAGTGAAATTCTGCATTTAAAATCCAGCATTTGTGGCTCCTGCTGATTAAAGCAGGATGAACAGCTTTCTGTCCTCTCCAGAAATTGGATTGATGATATTTTCCAAACCAAGCTATTGAGTCCTAAGCTTGCTTCAGCCCAGTGGGGCAGGAGAACGAGCCCATTTTCCTGCCTTTCTGTGGAGTATTGCTGCACACAAAGCTGTTCAAAACTTTCCTCCCTCAAAGTTTCTGTTCCAGCTGACAACAAAAGGACAAACAAGCTCTGAGGCCTCTTTCTTCAGCGCAGGAGGTGTAGGAAGTTACTGCATCCCTGTCTGTCCCCTGAATACAGAGGCTCATTCCCAACTGTACCTCCTGACATATGTTTAGGCTGCAATTCAAAAAAAATCCACAGGACAAAGAAGGGAGGGGAATGGAACAGCAGAAAACGCATGAAAAAGAAGTAGATGCTAAAACTAATGGAGTTAATTGCTCTACCCAGGTTTGTGCCCATAGGGCACGTACAGATGAGCATTAGTAGTGAAGCTCTTCAGCAGCGCTGGGGCAAACTTGGTTCTTAAGGTCAAATAATCTATCAAGATGGAAATGTTCAAAGAGTCCTTTCCATGTATGCTGCTCAGTATGGCTCAAATTGCTTTTCAGCTGTGCTCGGTGCTTTTGTTGACTTAAAGTAAATTAAACATTATCCTTTTTTAATTAGATAGGTTATCTCAGTAAGTGCTACTTCCTACTAATTTAAAAACTCAAACTAGTTGAAAGCAATTAAAGCTAAAAAACCCCACCTTTAAATAATGAATTAAAACGGAATTTGGTTTAATAAGGAAGCAACTGGGGTTTAAGTGACCCAGCCAGCAGTGCAGCCACTGGGGTGGCTATTAGGGAGCAAAGTAGGTTTTTTTCTTCTTGACAGGCAATTGCAAGAATATAATACATTCAAACCCCTTCTTAGTTGTCTTTAACAATTTTTGTAAGTCAGCGTATTGGGTGTAATTGTCAAGGTGCTGGCAGCAGGGGGCTGCAGGGGCGGCCTCTGTGAGGAGCATTTTACATTTTATGCTTATGGCTGAGCTCCCTTAGGGGTGAGATGTCACTTGATTACTATAGCCTTACAAGTTTTATATTATGTATCATACCATATTGTAATACAGCAATGCATGCATTCTCATGCACAAAGAATAAAAACTATAATCCTTGATTGGCCTTATTATTCTAACTTGTCTTATAAATATTTAAAGAGATGGCTTCCTAAAATAGTACACGAATAGTACATTATTTGCCACGCAGAGACTATAATAGGATAATGTTAAAGACGAGAATCCTGTATTTCAAATTTATATTTGTATTCTGTTGAATGGTACTGTTGGCTCACAAAGGGAGTTCGTTACCTGGTGTGCAATAATCCAATTCACACACTGAGTCGAGATACCAGTTTTATTTCATTTCTGCACAGAAATGGGTGCTAGGTGGTAACTCCACAAAGCTAGCACACCCTGGCAGTAATATTTTAACATATTTATACTTATATTGCCATATATCACTCCTTTATATCAGCATATTGTACCATCATTGGCTCTTAGTCTCTTCGCCTTGGTTTAAAGACACAACGTTCCATAATTTCACTGCGCAGGCCCAGTGGGTAAGGGTCTTCACATGGAGGCGAGAATATTTTAGCAGAGAGGTGTGTTTTTCCCATGCAAATGAGCACAGTTCATTTAAAGTTCATATACTCTTTTAGTTCACATCAGATTCCATGCTCTGCTGCCCAAGTATCTCTTTGTGAGTGATAAGTTTCTGCTTCATCTAACATTTTGTCCTTGGGTAAATTTCATTCTCTACTTGCTGACCTCGACATTATATTACTTGAGACATCAGTACAAATGTGAGAAGTGACTGTCACAGGAACAGTTATCATGCTAAAAAGAGTCTGAGAGCTGCTTACGTGAAGAGAAGAGCCACTGACAATATGACAAAAAGCCCAATATCTTGATGAGATTAAGACTTGTCATGCATTCTATTCTGTCCTCTACCTCTTCCCAATGTTTTCTTACTTGTTTTCCCCCTAATTCAATAAACTAAACTACAGCTTTTATAGGAGGCTTTTATTTTGAACAAAACCAGTGAAAATACAATTTACACTGAAAGCCAAAGCTGAGGCAAGTCACATTTTTTGTTGTTATTTGCTAGCTGTTGTAGGTGGGNTAATCCAATTCACACACTGAGTCGAGATACCAGTTTTATTTCATTTCTGCACAGAAATGGGTGCTAGGTGGTAACTCCACAAAGCTAGCACACCCTGCAAGTAATATTTTAACGTATTTATACTTATGTTGCTATATCTCACTCCTTTATATCAGCATATTGTACCATCATTGGTTCTTACGTCTCTTCGCCTTGATTTAAAGACACAATATTCCATAATTTCACTGCGCAGGCCCAGTGGGTAAGGGTCTTCACATGGAGGCGAGAATATTTTAGCAGAGAGGTGTGTTTTTCCCATGCAAATGAGCACAGTTCATTTAAAGTTCATATACTCTTTTAGTTCACATCAGATTCCATGCTCTGCTGCCCAAGTATCTCTTTGTGAGTGATAAGTTTCTGCTTCATCTAACATTTTGTCCTTGGGTAAATTTCATTCTCTACTTGCTGACCTCGACATTATATTACTTGAGACATCAGTACAAATGTGAGAAGTGACTGTCACAGGAACAGTTATCATGCTAAAAAGAGTCTGAGAGCTGCTTACGTGAAGAGAAGAGCCACTGACAATATGACAAAAAGCCCAATATCTTGATGAGATTAAGACTTGTCATGCATTCTATTCTGTCCTCTACCTCTTCCCAATGTTTTCTTACTTGTTTTCCCCCTAATTCAATAAACTAAACTACAGCTTTTATAGGAGGCTTTTATTTTGAACAAAACCAGTGAAAATACAATTTACACTGAAAGCCAAAGCTGAGGCAAGTCACATTTTTTGTTGTTATTTGCTAGCTGTTGTAGGTGGGATCCACTCTTGTATCTTCTTGCGAGTAGTAGAGTAAGGTACGTACTGTCCGGGAGTGCCACTCAGATTGAATTTATGGTTCTCCCAGATAAATTTACGAGCAACCGGTGGATGAGTAGTTGGAGGGTCATCTGTCATTGAGTGAAGCCAGCGATGCCTTAAGAGGAAAAAGACACACTGTTATTAAGGAACATTACCTGATCTGTAACAAGCCTTCCTCCTGACTCCCAAGGGCTCTCCTCTGAAGAGACACTACGTACTTATTTTGAGGGGGGTGGGAAATAATTTTAATCCAGTATGACTTTGAATGAGACGACAGGATACTGATTTAAAGTACTTACACAAACATAAATGGTAAATAACAGTTCTGCTTCAAAGCAACTGAAAGCACACCTGAATTTGAATTTCCTGCTCCTTTGTACGCTTAGTATTTGGGCAGAGTATTTAATTGTTGTGTGTTTCTATGGCCTTAACCAGCCAGCCAGGTCAAGGCAGGCACTACAAAGGACAAAACCACAAGGTTTTGTTTTGTTGTCTGGGGTTTTGGGTTGCGTTCGGGTTTTTTTGTTGTTGTTGTTTTGTTTTTAATTACCAGAAGACTACGCTGCACAACAATTTCAATACCATCTCCAAAGCATTCATGAGGCTACCACTTGGGATATGGATTAATGATGCAGGTTCACCTAAAACAATCACGTAAATGTTTACCGACTGCACAATAGAATGATTAATATCAATCAGTAATGGGGTAATTACGAAGTGATTATAGTGATTATCCTTTACCTGCGAACTAAATGTCAATCCTCCCCTGTGCAAACAACATTAATGATCGAGCAAAGTTATTTTCTGTAACAATTTACTGAAACACTACAGCAGGGATCAACTGAATTGATTTCATCCCATTTCTATTTCAGTGCCCAAAGCAACTTTCAAACCTGAATAACATTTTAATTATCTGCCAGTTTACATGTACTTCATACTGTATGCACAGTTATGACAGAAGTGAGGTTATGACTTTTTGTGCAAGCTTATCTATTTTTTTACCGAGGTAGAATTAAAGAAGCTTCTGCTAATCAGCTTTTGCCAGAGACTTGACCTAAAAATAAGTAGTCTTCTATTCCAGTTGTTATTAGAAAGCCTAAAAATTGCATCTTCAGCTTTTAGCAACAAATCCGGCACATTTCATCAATACAGCAAAACAAAACCACATTAGAAGTAGTGAGAAATAGACTGACAAGTATATTCTACATCTGAAGAGCTCTACAGAAGGTTGATGATCTTTTCAGTCAAATAGCTTCTAGACATTTATTTCAGAAAAACATATATATATAACTTTAGTATAACTTTGTGTGTGTGTGTGTGTATATATACCTTTAGTACAAAATCTCACTTTAAAAAAAAGTCAGCCACATTTTCTATAAGTAAAAAACAAACAAAAACCCCAAACAAAAAGCCACACGTTGTAGGACTAAGGACTGCCAGGAAACTGGCTTGAATACAAAACTGGATAGAACCGTAAGATCCTCTAAAAGTAAGAAGAAAAACCTTGTTTAGAGGTAAAGAATGGCCTCCTATGGGAATAATCATCCACTCAGGAGTTTGAAAGTTACACGCACATTCAGATGAAGTGACCCAATCCAACATGAATGGGAAGGGGATCTCTCTCTTCCTCCCCCAACTCTCCTTTGTAAATCTGGTATCATTTGAAGTATACATTTCCCACTACTTCTGTGAAAAAAGATTTGGGGTAATGATTTCTGTCTGGAAGAAGGAGGTCCTATAGCACTACCAATCATGATGTGGTCTGAGGATACAGGATCAGGCCTTGCTCCATTTTAAACCTGGTATTACCAGCCTCTGAAATGCGCTGGTCACATTACACAAAGCTCTGACTCCCAATTCACGCCCATTGTAAGAATTCTGTGTACTAGTGTGCTTCACACCACCTGAGATATCACATGTCCTATGATGGCTAGCATCAAAGTTGGCAGAAACGCTGTAAAACAGCTAACTTGACAGAGGTGGGATCATGTGCTCATACCCAACAAGCCAGGCCTCCATTGCTAACACAAAGAACTGCACAGTTTGTGGCAAGGGAGGAAGGGGAAAAAGAACAGCCCTTGTATCCATATACATTTCTGAAATTAAAAAATATCAATATGAAATTGGGCTCAAATTTAAATAGATCAGCAAAAACAATCCTTAAACTCCATTTTCCCACTGGAAAGTAGAAAAATAACTGCTCACCTATAAGACAATTCAGTACAGTCACATGTACTGAGATGCCTGAAGAGATTTCAAAAGTTTGTTTAGAACTTCATCTACTATTAAGCATGCTTATATTTTAAGAGTTTCAGGGCTTAAGCCTGGTCACAACAGATTGCCCTTAGAAGCCAAACGTGGGACTTATAGAAGCATTTTGATTTGCAATGAGTCTGTTCTCTCAAACAAAAGTTCCCGCTCTCCACTTATGCAAAATATGTAAAAACAGAAAACGTTATTTTGGGAAGACTTTCCCCTTGACAACCTCCCTCAAAGAGTCCTTTGAAGCCCTGATGTCTCATAGGCTCTACTCCCAGATGCTCAAAAAAAGCTTTTCCTGCACTACATTGAACAGCATGAATAAAGAGATTTGACGTCTTGCAGATGGCCAGATTTCTATACAAACTCTGCCTATAAGCCCAGGCATGGAAAAAACAGGATTCAAAAGCAATTAATGACTTAAAACATACAAAGAAGCAGACAACTTACACAGAGCAAAGAAAATAAGGAGGATAGCAGAAACCCTGAAGAAGCTGAAGCAGCTTCCTGAATCACAGAGCAGAGTCACTACCAAGCAGACTGAGGCTAGCAAAGCCTCTGGACTTTTCCTTGGGTAAACAGATGAAAGACACCTCAAAGTATCTTCAACTGCTCTGAAGACTATGTAGAATTTTCTCCCAAGACAGACAAATATTTAAAAGCAAGGAGATTTCAAACTGAAGCTACAAGGGACCAAAGCCAATTATATGATGTACAAGCTGTCAAACAAGAACCAATGCTACACAAACTCCGTAGCTACTACCATATGTGCATCTGCAAGGTTCAGGCACCGTCTACGTAACTTCAGGATGTTTGCCAACTTGCTAACATCCATTTTTTCCAACAAGTTCACCATGTTGCAATAAAAAGTAAAGATGCGTGTTATGATCAAAAGGCAAAAAGTATTTCAGTGCTTTCCCAAGTACTTTAAGTGAACAAGAAATCAGGGATTTAACGTTGACTAGCATAAAAATAAGCTTGCTTTTATTTTAAAGATAGCCTTCACTTATTACTCCAGGTCTAAGAGAAGGAAAAAGGGACAAGAAACATGCTTTCATGCATCCAGCAGGGTATCAGGCCTCGACTTGCATAAACTTTATATGCTCTCGAAAAGAAGCCTTACTCCACACCATAACTGTGTTGAAAGCAGAAAATTGGGTTCTAAGTTGCCCCCCTCAGTGCACTCAAGCTGAACCTCCCAGAATCCTCCAAATGCAAACCTGTGCTCTTCCAAATTCCAGCTACAGGAGTATCCTGATCACTCAATAGCACATAGGAGTCCATGACAGGAATAAGCAGACATGTAGGGAACTTTTGCATGAGATGTGAACATAACCTGAAAATCAAGACTGATACAGGAATTTTTTTTGGAAAAAAATGCTACTCTCTCCTCTGATCCCAAACAGATTAAGGACAGTAAGATACTTAGTCCTCTCCCCTCATGTTGTTTAAGTGGAAATAACTGACAAACCCTTAGATGTGAGGATCAAATAATCAAGAAATAAAAGTCTGGAAGGGATTTAGACACTCTGCATATGCTTCAGACCCAAGTAAGTATCAGCTACATCCGTGTGACTCCCAGCAGGCAACTGCTTAAGTTGTTACGGAATTGCTGTAATACTGGCTTGCTCCTCTTCCCAAACCAAGTTATACCAGTAAAGATGAGTAGAATTTTTCTAGTGGTAAGGTCCAATCTGTATCACTTCTTCTGTAATTTAAACCTACTGCTTCCTATTCTACCCTTCTATCTGTGAAAAATGGACTATGCCTTTTTCTTCCTCAAGAGATTAAATGCTTCAAGATTACACCCATGGCCATTTCCTCTCCCTTTTAAGCAACCCAAAATCTTTCTAACTGTCTTCAGAGGTCTGATTGTTCCTGCTGCTCTTCCCTAGGCTTCTTCCACTGGTCAAGCACTATAGCCTATATAACTCTTCCTGGTAATAAGCAGAAAGGAAGAGTCACTTTGCATGACTGCAGGCAGTAATTCTTTCAGCTTCTCAGGAAGGCACACTTCTTTCTCAGCACAAGACCTCTCGGT
>VYZW01044360.1:144264-156103 GCA_013401315.1 Balaeniceps rex
CGGTGCCGCCCGCTCCGGGCGCCGCCGCCGTTCCGGCTCGGGGCCGCCCCACTTCCCGCCCCTCGCCGCGGCCCGGCCCGGCCCCCTCGCCAGGGCTGCGCCGCCTCGTCCGCCTAGCGACCGAGCGAGGGCGGCGACGCCAAGGAGGCGTCTCGCCGTCCGCCATTTGCTTGGTGGTTGCCCGAACCCGCCGGTGGGATGGGATGTGGCTGCGGGTGGCTGCCTGGGCCGCGGAGGCTGGGCCGGTTGGATGCGGCCTCTGGGGCCCTCCAGGCCCGCGTCCGGCTTGGAGCAGGCCCGCCGTGGCTCTCCCTGGCCTGCCCCTGAGAACGGGCAAGGAGGGAGATGTACTGCCCTCCGGGCAGCCTGCTGCCGCCCTGCCCAGCGGCCGAGTATGTTACTCCTGATCCTGCCTCAGCCTCGCAAGTGCCTCTTCAGCCATCCCCTCATGCTCTGTGATCCACTCCGATGAGGAATATGGCTCCATCGTCCTCGTTAACTCTCCAGCAAATAGATGTAGGCTGCAATTAGACGCCCCTGGCCACCTCTTCACCAGGCTGTAGGTGCAGAACTCCCTCAAAACCCATCTTCACAAATGCATATGGCCGTTGGCAACAACCCTTTGCTGGAGCAGGATCTCAACATCCCGCTTGAACAGGACCTTAGTATCCCAGGTACTGCCTCACCAGCCAAGGGGGTGATAATTTCCCTGGACTGGCAGACCATGGTTCTCCCAGTGCAGCTAGCACGTGTTTTGATTTGTGATAACAGAGCAACTATCTAGAAACATAACCAGCAGTGAGATCCTTCTTCTGGGCTTTGTTAAGGTTGCTGAAGGGTATTTTCTGATGAAGACGCAGAGATTTGGGCTTCCAATCTGCATAGTGTAGATCCATAAAAAGAGCATTTGCCTACTGCTCACATGTGAAGATCAGCAAGAGACAAAGAACTTCAGGACAGGGAAAAAAACCCTTTGTAATAGAAATGTCTGCTGTCTATCCCTTATTTCACACAGGTCACAAGATCTGTGATGAGAAGAGAGTTACCAAGACTGGTAGTGAGGAGTCCAGGATTGCCTAGATCAAAAATTAGGAGATACAGGAGGTGACATCTCACCCCATGCAGACTGTGGGTGATGGGCAGAGAAGAGTTTAACAGTCTTGCCTCTCCCTGGCTTTTCCTAACTCTGGCAGGCCATTAAGGAACCTGTATCTCTTATCTCGTCCACCTCTCCACCCTGCCATCTCCATCTTGTCCTGCTGCCTTCTCCTGGTTCTGCACCAGCAGGAAGAAATATTTTTGATCGCCCTGCTGTGGATGTTGGGAGTACTTTACTGCTATTGCTGCAAGGCTGGTCTGGCAAGGTGCAGAAACTACTTCACTGACCTTCACAAGGCTAGGGCTACACAGGCCAGCCAAAAATAGATCCATGGTACCTTGTCAGAGCAGGCAGGACTTAGAAAAGCACCTGGTAAACACATCATCAGTGCTGCAACCAGCATTGGCCGATCAGCGAGGCCCAGCTGTCAGTCAGCACAGAGAGGCCAAGCTGCTGGGCACTGACACCGTCGGAACTGGGGATTTGGGAAGGGACAAAGCAGGAGTCGAAGTGAAAAATGAGGTACGTGGTGTTAAACCTGAAAGGAAAATGAGACTGGGAAAAAGGCCTGTCAACCAAGTTCACAGTGTGGAAATATGTTTCAACGTAAAGTCTAGTTGTCTAAGTTTCCCATTCAAAATTTTTTCATTTGAACCACAAGTGATTTTGTGTTCAAACACAAAACACAAGCCCTGCTGATTCAGTGCTCTGTCCTCTAACCACGACATCTGTTTTGTGGTGTTAGGCTTCAGTACACTCGTGGCAGGTTATTTGCATTTTCACAATCAAAACTCTTAGAAAATTTATTAAATATATTAAAATAGGCTCAGATGTATATGTAATGTAATACTGTACATTAGCAGGCAGAAAAACAAACATTTACAGTCAGAATTCACTCATTTTGTTGTCTGCAACTTCATATGCAGAAACCATTATTTTGATATAAACTACTGATGATGGAGTGTAAAATACGAAAGAAATATAGTTTAAATTAGGTCAGCCAACTTTTGAAGCATTGAATAGTCTCAACTCTTGAACCAATTTCTAAGCCTGTTCCTGATTCATGTAGCTGGGGTCATTTTCATTGAGAGTATAATTCCATGAGCATTTTCTCTGCTGGCAGTGAAATAACATTGTGTTTTTTTTTTTTTTTTCTTAGGGTTAAAATGATCTGGATCACCTCATGGATCCACGTGGCACCATGGTTCTTAGACTGAGACACCACTGTGGTGGATAGGGCATTGTGACACAAAGCTGGAAGAAGGGATCAACTTCTTAATGTGACTTCGATCCTACAGAAGATTTTGTGGAAATACATTCTTAGTAGCAGGAACATTTTACAGCATCTTTGAATTACATTTTGATTTTTTTTTTCATTTTGTTTTTCTCCATTAATTGGGTCAAGTGAGATCTCCACTGGGAATTTCATTAGCTCATAACTGCTCAAGTCCCATCACATCTACTTAAACTGCTTTTGTGTTCAGTCACTGAGCATGAAAAAAGGATTTTACTACTGTGTTCAAAATTCTCCCTGAACTCTGTGCAAATGTCATTGTCGAATACAGTGGAGTGCAAATGCAAGTATAGCATCTTCCTAAGAATTTATTGGGGCATCATTGGGAGACAGCATCAAAATGCTGTCTTGTCACTCAACTTACAAAACTCATGCACTCATAAGAAATTTTTAATTCCCAGTTTTTAAAATGTAAGACTCTGTTAGATGTTACTTTTGTTCCCCAGAAGTTCCCTCAAAACCCCTGGCTAAACACATTTAATGCTGCCTTGTTTTTCTTCTGTGGTCCAAGTAAATGGCACAGAATTACTGACAGAACTCTTTTTCAGGCCTAAAAAAACCCCTCTGAAGTCTGAACACATGAGTTAGTTGCTTCTTTTCTAATACAGATTCAGAGTATAACAAACAACAACAGATTTTTCAAAGATAAACAAATCCATTTCCTGAATGATTCAAAGGATGACATGTGACTTGCCTTGACTTTGATAGCACACAACAGTCTCACTGAATCCTACATATTTTAGTTTTTCTTTGAAGAGCTTTATTCAGTGATACAATTGATCTGAAAAAAACTAAGCTCATATATTCTCAGAAAGTGCAAAAATCAACTGATCTACAGAGTAATTTAGTATTTACATTTTACCTTAGAAGAACTATTTTTATTATATTTGTCTGTTCCACTGCCATTCCCTCTATTTTTAGTACGGAAAGTCACATAAATTTATTCTGCAATAGTTCACAACTGTGGAACATACATTTGCAACATTAATTGGAATTCCTTTTCTTAATTAAACTAAGAAACAAATCTAACAGAAGAGAGACTAACAAATAAGACCAAACTATGTAGATTTTGAAAATGTTATCACTTCCTGCCCCATCCTTCTAAAACTGCGAAGTTCCAGAACCAAGGTCCGATCCACAACACAAGTCTCCACAATTCAGTGTCCCAGAATACGCAAGTCCAGTCTCTAGCCATAGTTTCTCTCCCTCTAGTCTAAACAATGCAATCTCTAATGCTTTCACTAATGGATTTTTTAGCCAGTCCTATAATCCATATTACTTCCCAAAAACACAATGAAAAAGTTTTTGTCACTTGGGTTCAATTGCTTTAAAAGGTTAAAAGGTAAATTCATAGCTTGGAATTAAAGTGTAATGTTACTAAAAAATGTACATATTTTATAATTTTCAAAAAACCTTCAAATACATATATACCTCTGTGACAACAGTAAAACACTCAAAAACCCCAGAATAATAAATTTACTGGCACTTTTGGAAAACAGCTGCCACTTGACGGGACCTGTTCGGGTTATGCCTCCAGCAGTAACTCTGCCTTCACCTTCCATTTCCCAATGGCAAAATTCCACTGGTTACAGGTTTCACCTTGAAAAACTCATTTTACAGTTGTTCCTCAGTTAGCCTTCATTAGCCAAAGTATGTGGCTATTCAGTTTGCTCCCTAGTAAAACTCTAAGATGAAGTAGAATTGAAGTCATCGTAAAGGAGCTTAGACACCTCATGAACAGCTTCTTGGAAGGGATTAGACTGCAGGTTTGCAGAGCACCAGAAATCTGCAGAACCAAAGCCACAGGGTTGGCTGCTCATAAGTCTCTTGCCAACCAACTTTCTTCTTTAGGAAGCTGGTGTTACCAGGAGGTTCAGAGCATGGCAGTTTGGTCCTCTGGATGTCCAGCTGACAGTTCTGCTGAGCAAAATGTGCTGTATTAATTCAGAAGAACCCATGGTGGAGAGGCTCCATCTAGTTTCTCTGCTCTCACAGACAACTCCACCACAGAAGTTTAGTTAAAAGCATCCCCAGAACATCACTTCTGTGCGATCCCCCTTTTCCCCTACCACTCCACACAAGCCACAAATACTCTTCTCTCCTTATTAACACCCTACCCAACCTTTCCCTAATCCAAGCACAGTTAACTTGAAAATATATTTGAGCAAGCATTACTACAAGATCCAGTTACTAAAAAATAAGCAGGAAATGCATTAGTTCAGCCAGTATCAGCACAAAAACCTTAAGGGTCCAGATGTTGATACTTGAAGATGGTGATACTCTAGTGGTCCAAATGACTTGCTTTCATCTCCAACGCAGTGACTCAGAGGACACACTTGTTTCCTACACTCAAGCCACAATGCACAGCCCTGACTTCTTCTGATAAAGATTCATGTAGGAGAAAATTGTATTCTGCATTAGCTGTTGTATATCAGAGCAAGGGTAGGGCTTGTGTAAAGAGAGCTCAGAGGGCAAAGGAATACTGAGGTGGCTGAGCAGGGCTGTTCACAGGCATGTATTAATGCAAGACTTTGTACACATATGAAGAAAAACAGAGGAGCTCATGAGAGATGGATGCATATGATGAAGTACCAATGTTCTTTGGGGTTATTCGATAAAGGTATGAGGAGGAAAGACAAGACTGGGTGCTAGGGATGTTTGTTGAGTAGAGGGGGAAAAGGGAGATGCCACGGGGAAGCAAAGTTGGAGAGTTCCCAGACAAGTTTTTGCTATTCACCAGAACGCTTTTTTCTAGAGAGCTTGTGGCGGTGTGCTGCTCCCGCCGCTCCCCGCGTAAGCAGTAACCACCAGTGGGGCTCCTGATGACTGCATCCAGCTTATGCTGGACTTTGGGGACAGATGGCAACACAGTAGCCAAGGGCTGTCTGGAGCAGTGACCCAAATGTCTTGCTGGTATGCAAATATAGCTATAAATTAATCCTCTTACTCTATAAGTAGTGGACATCCCAGGGCCGGTTGAGCTCTCCTGCATGGCACTGGGCTGCCCAACAGGATCTCCTCTTGAGTAGGGGCACCTCTCAAAGTTACTCCTCAAGGTTGAGAGATTCCTTGCCCCAGCAGATCCTCAGTAAGTGACTAATAGCATGCTAAACTTTGAAATCTTATCTGAGTGATATAAAGGATTGATTGCATTTATAGTCCTTTAGGCATAAACTGTTGACCAAGTCTGGGACTAGGATTGGATCCAGTGCACTTAGACTCCTCTCCAAGAAAGGAATTTAGAAAGCAAGGGGGTCCTTTCTGAACCTCATGACTCAACAGGAGGGTCTTCCTGACAGTTCTGTCTGACCCTGTCCTCTATGCAGTAAATAATCAAGTGTACCTTGCCATCAATTCTTTTTAAACCACTGTCGCATTTACCATTGAACTTCATTAACTCACTGTTTTATATCAATAAAGTATATTTTTGCTTCTCTCTTATGAGTGAAGTGCATCCATGACAGAGCTCTTCCGTTCAGAAGTGACCAAAAGGCTGTGGAAAGTTACTGGTATGAGAGAGAGAGAGACATTGATTAGCAGTCTGATTGGGGAACAGGGCTCTCTAGAAGTTAGAACAGGTCCAGAGGAGGGCCACAAAAATGTCAGAGGCCTGGAACACGTCTCCTATGAAGAAAGGCTGAGAGAGTTGGCGTTGTTCAGCTTGGGGAAGAGAAAGCTCTGGGGAGACCTTATTGCAGCCTTTCAATAATGAAAGGGGGCTTATAAGAAAGATGGAGAAAGACTTCTTACCAGGGGCTATAGTGACAGGATGAGGGGCAATGCTTTTAAACTGTGAGAGGGTCAACGTAGATTGGACATAGGAAGAAATTCTGTATGATGAGGGTGGTGAGACACTGGAACAGGTTGCCCGGAGAAGCTGTGGATGCCCCATCATTGGAAGTGTTCAAGGTGAGGTTGGACGGGACTTTGAGCAACCTGATGTAGTGGAAGATGTCCCTGCCCGTGGCAGGGGGTTGGACTAGATGATCTTTGAAGATCCCTTCCAACCCAAACCATTCTGTGATTCTATGATTCTGTATTGGTTCTGGCTGAGATGGAGCTGAACTTTCCCATAGCAGCCCTCATAGCGTTGTGCTTTGTATTGGTGGCTAGAAAGGTGTTGATAACACACCAGTGTTTTGGCTGCTGCTGAGCAGTGCTTGCACAGCATCAAGGCTGTCTCTCCCAACATTTTTCCTCCTCATGAGTAGGCTGGGTGTGGGCAAGATCTTGGGAGGGGACATAGCCAGGACAGCTGGCCCAAACTGACCAATATGACCATATGACCATACCATATGATGTCATCTCAGCAATAAAAGCTAAGAGAAAGGAGGAGGAATGGGGGACATTCATTACTTACGTTTGTCTTCAGGAGCAACCACTATGTGTACTGAAGCCCTGCTTCCCAGGAAGTGGCTGGATATTGCCTGCTGATGGGAAGTAGAGAATAAAGTCTTTGGGGTTTTTTGCTTCCACGCACGGCCTTTGCTTTTTGTTTTTTATTAAACTGCCTTTATCTTGACCCACAAGGGTTTTTTTCCATCTCATTTTCTCCCCATGTGTCCTGCTGAGGAGGGGAGTGATAGAGGGGCTTGGTGGCACCTGGCATCCAGCTAAGGTCAACACACCACAGTCCTTTTTGGCGCCCAACGTGGGGCCTGACAACAGCAGTTTTGTATTAATTGTGCTATAGCTATAGTAGTTACTTAGTGGCAAGCTCCTGTGCTGCGGGTCACAGAGTTTGTTGGCTGCACTGCTTATCTCTTTATTTTGCTGAGCTTGGGAACATGTTAATACAAATAATGGCTATGTGCTTTGCCCTGGCATTGATGGCCTCACTGTGCTGGGGGAGCTATCTGGTGGAGAGGGTCAGAGAATACATCTCCCTCTCCCTACCCGTGATTGATGTGGATGGTTTTATTATGCAGGCTCCTGAGGTCCTTGTTCACCCTTATGTGAGCTGTTTAATACTACTAATTAATACTGTTGGAATATTATGCGTTTTGTGGAATCTGGTCTCATCCTGGTGTAAGAAAAGACAACTTTTGGGTGAGGCAATACTGAAATGTGCCTTGAGGCGGCCAGTCCCTGGGTGGCAGGGTGTGTGGAAGGATTTGGGCAGATTCCTAGGACGGTTATCAGCTCCCATAACCTGGGACTTTACACCTGAACAGGCAAACAACCCTGGCAAACTGACATGCCACCTGACAGAAGGGTGCCTTGCCTACCCAAATGAAAACCAGCAGCTTCTAGCACTGTACTGGGGCCTGGCCTGTGCCTATTGAGCCACAGTTCGGTACTCTCAGAGGACTGTTGTTGAGGCAGGGACCCAAACTGCATCTGAGGACACCATGGTTGAGATAGGGACCCAAACAACAACAACTATTGCCCCAGTAGTGAAAAAGAAACAGTGGACAAGGAGAACAACGGGTCCATATCATCAATTAGTAAGGGAGGAGGAAGAAGAGGAAGGGTTTGATCAAGAAGTGGGGCCTTCGACACAGAAGTTGGAGGAAGGAGTGAGAGAATTCAAACAGGAAGTGGAAACTACCCAGTCCCTGACCTCATCAGAACTTCGAGACATATGGAAAGATTACAGCTGCCAGCCAGGTGAGTGGATTCCTGCCTGGCTGGTGCGATGCTGGGATAATGGGGCTGACAGTCAGCAATTGGAAGGTAAAGAAGCCCAACAGCTGGGATCCCTTGCTAGAAACTGGGGAACTGAGAGAGGAATTGGAAAAAAGGCAGCAATTTGCAGTCTCTGGAGATGGCTCCTCTCAAGTATGAGGGCAAGATGTCCATTCAAGGAAGATCTTGTGAACTACCGAGGAAAGTGAACTACCGCAGATGAAAGCATCCAGTACTTAGAGAATTAGTGGTGCTGGAAGTCATCTACAGTGATCTAAACAACAATGAGGTCTCCAAAGACCCAGAGGATGTCCTGTGCACATGGGCCATGTGGAGGAAGGTGATTCAAAGTGCCCCAGCATCATATTCTAACAGCTTGGCAGTGTTGTATTGCCCAGATATGGATACACGAACTGTGGAGAGAGCGTCTTCTTGGCTCCAAAACTTTGAAGACAATCTCTGTCCCTCCTCATGTCTACGGGCCAGCACCTTGACTGTCAGGATGCCCCAAGAAATCAGTCCCCTCCTGCCCTGGTCAGAGGGAAAGGGAGCCCCAGGCACATGCCACATGGTGCACTCTGGTTCTTTCTGCGTGACCAGGGGGAGGACATGGTGAAGTGGGATGGTGAACCCACCTTTAAGCTGGAAGCACATGTACACGAACTGAGAGGGAAGACAGCTGTTACGAAGGGGCAACCGAAGAAGGCTGTCAGCTTAGTTGCTGTAGAGACACAAGAAGGCAATCAGTGATCTCCCAGACATAGAAGGACTGAGATCATCTCCCTTGATCCTGGTGAGAGGACTTCTGGTCTGGCACTGCAAGGGTCAGACAGTGAATACTCTGACCAGGAACAGGAATAGAGGGTCCCTGCCTTTGGCCAGGAGGAGGAAAGGGACCACCAGGAATACTGGACTGTGTGGATTCGATGGCCTGGCACATCAGACCCACAGAAGTATAAGGCTTTGGTAGACACTGGTGCACAGTGTATGCTGGTGCCCTCAGGGTGTAGGGGCACAGAACCCATCTGGATCTCTGGAGTGACAGGGGGATGCCAAGAATTGCCTGTATTGGAGGCTGAGGTGAGCTTAACAGGGGACAAGTGGGAAAAGCACCCCATTGTGACTGGCCCAGAGGCCCCTTGTATCCTTGGCATAGACTGCCTAAGGAGAGGGTACTTCAAGGACCCAAAGGGGTACCGATGGGCTTTTGGCGTAGCCACTGTGAACACAGAGAAGATCAAACAGTTATCTACCCTGCCTGGCCTCTCAGAAGATCCCTTTGTTGTGGGATTGCTGCGACTTGAAGAACAGCAGGTGCCATTTGCTACCAGGATGGTGCACCAGCAGCAATATCACACAAACCAAGACTCCTTGACTCCCATCCATGATCTGATTCATCAGCTGGAGAGCCAAGGAGTCATCAGCAAGACTCACTCACCTTTTGATAGTCCCATATGGCCAGTGCAAAAGTCTGATGGAGGGTGGAGGTTTAACAGTAGACTATCGTGGCCTGAACGAAGCGACACCACCTCTGAGTGCTGCTGTACCAGACATGTTAGAGCTCCAATACGAACGGGAGTCAAAGGCAGCCAAGTGGTATGCTACAACTGACATTGCCAATGTGTTTTTCTCCTTTGGCAGCAGAGTGCAGGCCACAGTTTGCTTTCACGTGGAGGGGTGTCCAATATACCTGGAATCGACTGCCCCAGGGGTGGAAGCACAGGTTCACCATTTGTCATGGACTGATCCAGACTGCACTGGAAAAGGGTGATGCCCCTGAATATCTACAGTACATCGATGACATCATCATGTGGGGAAACAAGGCAGAAGATGTGTTTGAGAAGGGAAAAAGAGTAATTCAGAATCTTCTGAAAGCTGATTTTGCCATGAAAAAAAGCAAGGTCAAGGGACCTGCACAGGAGATTCAATTCTTAGGAATAAAATGGCAGGATGGACACTGTCATGTGCCTATGGATGTGGTCAACAAGATAGCAACTACGTCTCCATCGGCTAACAAGAAGGAAACACAAGCTTTCCTAGGCCTTATGGGATTCTGGAGAAGGCATATTCCAGGTTCTAGTCAGCTTGTGAGCCCTCTCTATCAAGTAACCTGAAAGAACAACTATTTTTAGTGGGGCCTAGAGCAACAACAAGCCTTTGAGCATATCAAACAGGAAATAGCTTGTGCAGTAGCTCTTGGGCCTGTCCCAACAGGACCAGCTGTGCAAAATGTACTCTACACTGCAGCTGGGGAACACGGTCTCACCTGGAGCCTCTGGCAGAAAACATCAGGAGAAATCTGAGGACAACCTCTAGGGTTTTGGAGCCGGGGGTACTGAGGATCAGAAGGCCACTGCACCCCGACTGAAAAAGAGATACTAGCAGCATATGAGGGGGTTCGAGCTGCTTCAGAAGTTGTTGGTACAGAATCATGTCTCCTCTTGGCACCGCGATTGCCTGTGCTACACTGGATGTTCAAAGGAAACATTCCCTCTACACATCACGCAACCAATGCTACATGGAGTAAGTGGGTAGTGTTGATCGCACAATGAGCTTGACTGGGTAAACCCAACCACACAGGAATCCTGCAAGAGATCACGGACTGGCCAGAAGGTAGAGATTTTGGAGCGTTGCCTGAGGACATGGCTTGTGCCCAAGGGGCACCACCATATAATGAGTTATCAGAAGATGAAAGGTGTTATGTTTTGTTTACTGATGGATCCTGTCATGTGGTAGGAAACCATTGGAAGTGGAAAGCTGCTGTGTGGAGTCCCACACGACAAGTCGTTGAGACCACTGAAGGAGAAGTCAGTTTGCAGAAGTGAAAGCCATCCAACTAGCCCTAAAGACTGCTGAAGAGAAAAGTGGCCAGTACTCTATCTCTATACTGACTCCTGGATGGTGGCTAATGCCCTATGGGGTTGGCTACAGCAGTGGAAGAAGACTGATTGGCAGCGCAGGGGTAAACCCATCTGGGCTGCTGCATTGTGGCAGGACATCGCTACCTGGGTAGAAAACATGACTCTAAAGGTATGTCATGTGGGTGCTTACATGCCCAAAAGCCATGCCACTGAAGAACATCAAAACAATGAACAGGTGGACAAGGCTGCCAAAATTGAAATAGCTCAGGTGGACCTGGACTGGGAGCATAAGGGTGAGCTATTTGTAGCTCGATGGGCCCACGAAACATCGGGACATCTAGGGAGAGATGCAACATATGGATGGGCTTGTGACCGAGAGGTGAAGGCCATCACGCAGGTCACTCATGAATTTGAAACGTGCTGCAATCAACTGAGCCACACGAGTAAAATCTCCCTGGAACAGAGGGCGGTGGCTGGGTTTTCGATATGGCAAGGCCTGGCTATATTGGACCACTGTCACGAACACGCCAAGGCAAGTGCTACATACTCACCATGGTGGAAGCAACTACTGGTTGGCTAGAAACATACCCTGTAAACCATGCCACTGCCTAAAACACCATCTTAGGCCTTGAAAGGCAAATTCTGTGGTGACATGGTACCCCAGAAAGAATTGAATCAGACAACGGGACTCATTTCTGAAATAACCTCATAAACTCCTGGGCAAAGAAATAAGGCATTGAGTGGGTGTATCACATTCCCTGTCACCCACAAGCCCCTGGAAAGATTGAGAGTTATAATGGACTGTTAAGCACTATGTTGAGAGCATTGGGCAATGGGGCATGGAAACACTGGGATAAAAATGTAGCAGAAGCCACTTGGCTGGTTAACACCGGAGGATCTGCTAACCATCCTGGTCCTGCCCAAACAAAGCCCCTACATACTGTGGGAGGAGATAAG
>VYZW01044363.1:0-12302 GCA_013401315.1 Balaeniceps rex
TCAACCCATGGGTTTTACTTTTTTTTTCCGATCCTCTCCCCCATCTCACCAGGGGAGGGGGGAGGGTGAGTGAGTGGCTGTGTGGTGCTTAGTTGCTGACTTGGGTTAAACCCCGACAGGCATTTTAAAAATAATTTTTGGGAGATGGATTATCTTCTGGAAATTTGCTGTGCAGAAATATAATGGCACAGATTTTCCTAAATAAATACCTTCTAGACTTGCAAAACTATCAGTCACTTTTGAAAATTTGTGTTCATAATGTGCACTTAGTGAACATTAAGCAGACAATACTAAAATTATAATTTAAAATATTAATGATGACATGATTATTCAATCATACCAATCACTGTTTTTTTAAAACAAAAAAACTACAGTCAACTCCAATAAAAGAGTTTAACTAATTTATCTATATAAAGAAAATTTTCCCTTTCTACTAAATAGGATCAAAAATACAAAAAGATGGTCATTTGGTTATGCTATTTATTGACCTGACAGAGAAATTAGGGAGAAAAATTCTGTGCAATATGCAGAAGGTCAAACTAGATGATTTATAGTAAAGCTTTCCAGCCTCAGCATTGATGAATCTATGAAATCCTCATACTTCAGAACATGCTACGATTTCCAAATGATCGCAGTCAAGAGGAAACCTCTTTAATGAGCAGCTTATTCCATAACTTTTCACTCTAGGGAACTATTGCAACTTCCACTGAAATACTTCACACTGGACATGTCAGAACAGAACATCATGTTGAACAGACTAAACACTAAACAGGCTAAACCACGACACCTGCTCTGATCCAGAATGTCAGTAGGTTCACAGATTCATGCAATCAGAGTGCTACATGGAAGGCTTCTTGACGCTGTTTTGTTTTAGCAAAGGTTCTGGATGGGTTTATTTAGTCTGTCCATAAATATTTGACAACTATATTTGCTTATGCAACAGAAATGCATCATTATTTAAACTAATCCTTAGGGATCATTTTTTGCAGTTGCTGTGCTTTTTATAGTACCATGCTCTTTGTATAATTTTGTTTCTGAATGTCTGTTATCACCAACAGTTTAACGCTGTACAAAGAGTATATAAACACACAGATGTCAAAGAGAATGTTTAGGCATTTTGTGGGGTTTTTGGTGTTTTTTTTTTTTCCCCCCATTCTGATACTTTAAAAATTCACCTTAAAATCATAGAATCATAGAATACCAGGTTGGAATGCAATATTTTCTCATGATGTGCTAGGGCATAACATCATACAGTGGCTAAAGGATGCCATTTGAGGTTATTGCCATCTAATACTACAGAAAATTTGTTCCTCTTTAAATGCACCTGTGTGTATGTCCCTAATGCAGACGATGCAGACTATGTCTATGCTGTGAAATAAAATAAGGTTAAGGCCAGTCCTGCACCCTAAGGCACAGACCGGCTCGCATTCACACTTTGCAAAGCTAACTATCTCCTTCCAGAGTAGACTGGTCTCGTGGAACAGAAACCATTCAGCCCTGGGTCTCCACTAGAATCTGTGTGATGCCCTTTGGGTCCTGCAACATGATTAATTAGTGTGTGTCTATGAATGGGGGGGTGTTAATTCAAAATGCTTGAAGTAACATGTTAGAGGATGCTGGAAGTTCAAGAACATAGTATTTTTGAATTCAGGCTAATAAGAAGTAGGAGGACTGTGAGAACAAGATGCTTCACAGAAACCAGAAGGCATACAATTTGCAGAACAAACAGCTTTGGAGTTTGAAAGGCGTATTTGTTAAGGGTTGTATTACATTCTTTCAAGCTACTGTGCTCTATTTCACCTTGTGAATAATTAGTTCTATGTCTAGCGTCACCTGCAGTAGTCATGCTGTCAGTCAGGTTACTCTTCTTAAGCAATATTGACAGCGTGTGTTTCTCCTTTGCCTTGACCAGCTATGACAAAACTTATCAAAGGGGTTCTATTCCGGAGATTTGAGGGAATGCATTCTCCATTTCAACCTCATGGAAATCTTTGATCTGTCTGCTAAAAGTGCTCATTAGTGATGATGGACATGGGTTCAGAAGAAACCTGACCATCATTGCTTTCTTTTGATGATGTAAGGAGTACAGATTACTATTTTTGTTTTAAAAAGTTCATTTCTGTGAAACATTTATCTTTTACTTTAACAGCCACAAGTCCTCAAAGAGGTAAACTATATTCCAGGATACCCACAAGACTCTGGGAAAAACTCTGAAACTGCAAATTCTGTGGGACCTGCAAGCTCCAGCACAGCTGCATTACTGAAACTCAGAAGAAAGTCTTAAAAAGACAATTGCAATCCTGAGAGTGTGTATGGAGATCTGGAAAGAGACCTAGTGCCCAAACTCTTCAGGGTCAGAAAAGTGATGGGAAACTGATCCTCTGAGTTTCTCTGATTGTTATGGGTTGTTACGTAATGCTGTCTCAAGAGAGGTAGTTCCGATCAGAGAAAAGTTCAGCCTCTGGAGATACCTGTTGTAGAATATCTCACTCAGATTTTGAAAGTTAGGATTTATAAATGCCCCTCTAAAAGAACATGGGAAAAATGTCATCCACACTAATTGTAAATTGATGGGTATCCAGAAAAGCTGATTTAGGAAATGAAGACAACCAGTAAACACCTCCCCCCCCGCCAAAAAAAAAAAAAAAATTAAAAAAGGGAAGAATACGCTAAAGTCATAAAAAATATAAAGTAAAATAACAGGGAACTTTTATTCACTATTTTTCGTAACTCAAGATCTAAAGAGCACCTCAGGAGACGAACAGGCAGGAGCTTTATAATGATCAAAAAGAAGTACCTTTTTCAGACAGTGTGTAATTAAAAAGTGAATTTTATTTTCATAGGAAGTTGATAAATCTCAGAAAGTACAAAAAAAAATTCAGAAGGTGAAGGTCCTTCTGTAGTTATTAAAGACAGTGGCCTGGATGAAACTTCCAGTTCAGGAAGCCCCAAGCAGTTGATGCCTGGGACAGGAAAGCAAGACCAGAGAAAATGTCACTTCATCCTTGCCCTGCTTGTCATCTTCCCCTAATCATTCATTGTAGCCTCCAGGATCTTGGGTTAAATGACTCCTCTGTTGTTTTCTGCTACGGACACTCCAGTGTTCCTGGGATAGCTGTAGGATTTTCATAAATGCCACCTTATAGACTGAATTCGTTACTGAACTTTATCATCACCCACTTGAGCTAGATTTATTTTGAACCTTTGAATTTATTTAAAGAAATATAATCTAATAAACCATGTACTCTCACACAGTGTCCATGTAAATTGCTTGAATGAAAACTATGTTGACTTTTGTGATGTTTTGTGTGAGATACTGGCTTTATTTAAATATATATATATATTTATGATGCATACATCTATCTATGTAAAACTCAAGCATGTTCTGTCCGAAGTCAAACACAATGAACATTTGTGTCTTTTTTTTAATTTAGCATAATGCACTAAATTGGACTTCTGGTAATTTCTCTTAGCCTAATGCAGATGGTTTTAAAAAACAGTGGTAGCTACACACTGCAAGGGAGTGATCCCTGGTCTCCAAGGCCAAGTACAGTGACTTGTGTCCAAACTGTTCAGAGCTAGTCCCCTCTACATATGATTGGGCATATCCTTACAGCATAGCACTTGGCTCAGTGTCTCCTCTGAGCTCCATGTCAAGATATAATTATTGGTTCACTTTTGCATATATATATATATATATATTTTTTTTTTTTTTAAGTTGAAAGTGTCTGAAATAATGTGAAGGCTGTATTTCAGCCTACTAGACTGGCATTCCCATAGTCTGAATCTGAGGATATGCTTCTGGTGGGTGGGTTCATTTTGAAATGTTGGGATTGTTGTGATTTTGGAGGACTAGGACATGAATTCAGACTGGTTCAGTATCATCTACACTGCATTTTGGGAGTGGTCTTTGCCCAAACCACATTTGAGTTTTTGGCTAAGGTAAACTAATTCACCCACTCAGAAAGAGTTGAAAATAAATAAGAGATCTTTGCAGGAATGAGAAGGAAAGTGCTCAGTCTTTCTCTATAAATTAAACCATAAGATTAACATATCACTTTTTGTGAGGAAGATTTCTCTTTTTTTTCCTATAACTGCAACCTTTATAATGTCTTGTTTTTCCCAACTGATTTCAGTCAAAAAGTAAATGTACTGTAGTCAGCATAGTAAAGCCAGGGTGACTAGTTGAATCCTGCCAGTCCAGTGATGACTAGAGTGATACCCAAAGAGATTCATTGCCCACCCTGCACAGTCATGAGCACTCAAAGATGCAGCTTTTAACAGAAGCAACTTAACCTTAAAATCTGCAATTAAGAGTGTGGTTTCCACAGATACAGCTGTGAAAGATGCAATGGAGTTGTAAAATAAACAAGTTGTAGAGTGTCAGACACATAAACTAGCCTGAAAATAAAAGAAAAAAACAGAAGCAAACAAGGTATGAATTGTTTTCTGCACTGTAACTCCTCACATGACCTTAATGTTTTGCTATAAATGTAAGCAATTCAGAAAAAGAAACCATGGAGGATCATATTTACAAGAAGTGTTACATTTCATCAAGAGATAAACATATGAAGCTAGGAAAAAAAAATCTAATGCATTATGTGATGGATATTAACAATGGCTGGGATTCTTCCTTACTGTACAATAATAGTAAGAAGAAATCTGTTTCACTTTTTAGAATACAATTCAGGATGTTAACAGATAGTGGTTCATCTGCATACACAAGATGTTGTAAGAAAAAAAGAAGTATCTGAAAGATAATCATTAAGGATGCAAAAATCAAACAATACAAAGTTATAAAATGCTAGTAATGAGGTTGCTTTAATTCAGTTTTATATTTAGATGTCTAAACATAAGTGGACAGAAACTTTCCCTGGATGTTCTCAAGGACACTCAATTTATCCATTTATAAAGCACTCATTTCAGGAGAACTGAATCACTAAACACCCAAAGCTAAGGCACAAGCTGTATCTGTCATTTACAGCAACTGGAACTCATCCTGTGACACTGTCTTCACTGCCATAATCAACTGTGTCACTCACAGTCCTCCCCAGTTGGGGACGATGCTCATTTACTATTCTCATTATTCAAAATGTGTGATGTAAAACCTTGCTTAGTGCACACTTTTCAGACCCTGCTCTGGACACTGAGTTATAAATTTTATCAGAGACTGTTTCTTCTCTAGAGTCTCAAATACTAAACAACCAACATGTCTTCACCCCTGCCAGGCTGTGTTAATGGGATACTGTTTTACAGGTGAAGACCAGCAGAGCAAGAATGTTATAGTCAAATGCCCAATTTGAGACTGTTAGTATCTGATTATTCAAAGTTCTTGGCTTTAAACTTGTTTTATGTGTTCAGAGCACAGCTTCCAGCACTACTGCAAATCCGACACACAGATCTTTAATTCGATATGTAGAAGAGAGGCAAGAGATGATAGTTTAGGATCATTGAGTTTTCCCAGGATAATGTCAGGATTTCATTCAATGGTTGTAATGTAAAATTCAGAAGTAAGATAATGTCACAATCTATGTCTCTTACTCAAAATGTTGCTTTAATGAGATGTTAAAATCTTTCCATTCATTCAGTGCCACAGGGTCCACCTTCAACAGAAGTTCAAAAGTAACTTTCTCTTCTCTAAACTGTAGCAATTGTTCAAATTCTTCTTTCCTGCTTGAGACACGGACCAAAACTTTCTGTTTCCTGAACAAGTAGCAGCACACTATTATGAAGAAGGCAGTAAACGTCAGTTCATTTTTAAGTGAAAATGTCTGTATTTTGTACAGATCTCAGTACTCTGCATGTACATTAGGTATTCTCAGGACATATCTGGAAGACCTTTCTATACTTATTCTTCATTTATGCATCCCAAATGGGTTTAGGTGAGAGCTACCTGGATGCTCAGGTCAGCCAAGACCGTGGCAGTTCCAGATGTTTTCCATAGCAGGACTTCAGGTGAATAAGCATGTTTTGTAGAAGAAATGAGGACTTTCAGGCTACTTTTGCTATTTTAAAGTTAGACATCTAAAGATGCACTTTCTAACTGAACAAGGAACTGCAGAAGCAGACTGCTTCCTGAGGGGACACCAGCCAGGGGTGACCCCAAAGCAGGCAGTGCTCTCACTGGTGCAATGCAGTCCTACAGGGTCTGAGCACAGTGGGCAGAGCTGGGAGCTGGTAGCAAGGTCCATCAACAGCTCCCAACACAGCAAGCAATGGGTCAGGTCCAGAATACATCCAGGGGATCCTACCAGGGACAGCAAGGCACAGGGACAGAGACAGGGCCTGAGGCAAGCTGCAGAGTACATCCAAGGGATGTATCTATGAGGCAAGCTACCCACAGCACAAGGATGAGGTCCATCCAGGAGGTAGGGCTGGAGACACGTACGCCTATAATGTAGCCCACGTAGTGTCTGAAGGCCCAAGGTTGAGCTGGAATTTGGCTTCTGGTCTTGTGGGCAAAGTGCCAGTGGAGCAGCCAAAAGAGGTTGCTCCAGGCCATTAAAACCTATTAGTGAACCCATGACACAAATTTAATATTTAAGATAATTCTGTGCTGGTTTACAATCTTGTCCTGTCTCTAGCAAACTTACTTTTTTCAGTTATGTTTCATGTGAGAATTTTTTCTGAGTTCTGGTTATTGTTGTCTTTCTTCTACATCCCTTTTGTTCTGGAATAATCTTTCTGAGGGGTGGTAATTTGTACAGCACTCACTACGTAAGGCCTCACTACTGATTTATGGGATGGCTTCATAGCTTTTATCATAATATTAATTATTTCTTACGCTATTCCTCCAAACACTTTAGTAGCCTTTTTGATCAAATATTTCATTGACTTATTCACAGAGGTGCCCAATTCTCAGGAGTTCCTGTGTTCCAGCTGGGGCACAAACAGATCCCAAGCCACAGAATGTGCTGCAGCACATTCTTCCTATTTCCACCAGTATAGCCTCTGTCTTTCCATCCCTTTCCATGATGTTATCTGAGCCCCCTAGGAGTGCATCCGCTTCTAAACAACTTGACAATTGGTTTAGGTAGTTTTGAATCAATTATCATCTGTGAATCCAAAAACTGTAAAACTTAATAGCAGGTAGTTTTCCTTTCCTAATGTTCTTCACAGTACCTTCTGGTCTTGATTGACAACTTTGTGTCATCTTTCCACCTCACTGCACAATCCTCTCTTCAAAATCATTAATAAAATGTATTTAAAAGCATAGAGTTTAGTGTGAAACCTTGGAGAACCTCTCTGTTAATGTGCTGGCATTTTTTTAAATCCTCTCATTTTTTGTTTCTTAGCCAATTCTGCCAGGTTTTTCTGCTTTGGTCTATCTTTAATATTAAAAATAATTTGTGCTACACCTACCACCTATAAATTTCCAAGTTTTTCTTTTTTTCTCATTAAAACATCTTTCACCTGATTTAACAGAAACAGCTACAATAGTATAGAGGCTGATATTGATCTAATAAATGAAAAAATGTTAAGAAGCCTCATGTTACTGATGCCTCATGTTGGAGAAAATTGTATGAAAAGAGGTGGTGGAAGTGTAAGTGACATATAATAAATACTGTCTGTGCCAATGAATCTTGAATTTTTTCCTGATCAGTGTCAACAGTAAGAATGTCTGTACCAATATTTCAGATAGACTATATCCCATTAGTTAAGGACTTTGGGGTAGATTATGACAGAATTGTGTTAACAGACTTGAAAGATTTTGAGCCCACATCTTGCTTGTTAGAGAAAAGAAGTGTACTAGTATTTAGCCCATTATAAACTAAGATTGGAGCTCTGACAGTACCTTTTGGGATGAAACCAGTCCTGATGGGATATGTTACATGTGCTCTTAGAAAGCTTCTGAATTTAACCTGTTTTGGAACATAATAGGTAAGACATCTAACATCTGAATCCCAGCTCTGAGGTGTGATGATTTTTTCAGCCACATTAAAACTGGTCTGTTTTAAAGCAGAGAATCTAAAGCTTAGAAGTCTTGTTTTCTGTGGGTATCTGTATGTCTCGAACTTATAAAGAGGATATCTAAGGTGAGTAGGTACCTAATTTTGGTGTCTGGAAGTAGGCAGGATGAACCTGTCCCTAGATAAACAGGAGAGTTTAGCATGTAACAGTGGAGCATCTACAGACGTTAAGTCACCTCTGAAATCAGATGCGAGCTGAACTGTGATTGCAGTTTTAGTTTAATCTACATCCCACTTCAGGCACTTAGGTTCTAGGTTGGATTTGGCCAGTTGAGAGTATAGGACAAAATGTAAACCGGAGTGAATTGGTGTAACTGTACCAGATAATGGAGATAATCCCAGTTCTTCTAGCAACTCAAAGCTCAATCAGTAGTTTATGGATTCATTGTTCTATTCTCCTCACAAGCAGCAGTGCACCAAAAATGACCTGAATATATATAGGCAAGTCTAGTTTTCATGTTACAGCAACAAGATTTGTCTTCAGTGCTGTGAGGGAGGTTTACAGAAGCTCTCATTGTTCTTCCACTTCCTTTCCCTTCAGTTTCTTCAATTATTCTGCAAGGTCTTCCTCCAATATTACTTTGCAAACTACCTCCCTTTCTGACATGGAAATTATATATTTCCAAACATAACTGAACACATTTCTAACAGGTCTTAAAAGGCATTTTTAGGCAAGATTCTAAAGCCTAGGAATCCTTCCTCCTTGTCTGTGGTATGCCCCTTTTGATGTGACCTATGAGGAACTCCTAGACTGCTTGGTGCCTTGAAGACCATAAATTTGTTTTCTTGGATTATATCATTCTTCATTAACAAAGGTTCAGAAATTCATTGGCACATCAATTCTTTTGATATTTTGCAAAAGAACCTAGGCAGCTTATTAAAAAGCACTAATAATATAGGTAAACAATTATGAGGGTACCTATATTAAGAAGTTATAGAATTTGTTAAATGTTATTATATGTCTAAATTCAAACCTGCAGTCTATATTCATGAACAGTTTTGACTGACTACAGTGTATGTCACTATTTGTCTTTCTCATCCTTGACTTTATGCATAGCCTTAAACACTTGGGTTTATTTCAGTCTGAGAGTCACTTAATGTTAAGCGACCCAGCCTCAGGCTCTGAAGATTGGTTGGGTTGTCTCCTCCAGCTCTTGCCAGCTGCAGATCCGCCCAAAAGTATCTAGGAAAAAAAGAAAAGAAGACCAAAACAGCATAGCATGATATAATCTTATTTATTTATTTAGTGAATAAATGTCAACAGAAGAAGCTAACTGAAACCAAAGATGAAATTAATTTTGTTATGTTCTCTGAGAACATTTGCTTTTTTACCTTGATTGTACAGACTGTATCTGTAATCAGTTTTGTATGAGTTTAAGATGCCCATATGTTTTTGAGAGTTGAGCCATAATCTCTTCTAACACTTATTTTTACTTTGTTCCAACAAAAAAATTAAAAGTCATAAATATTATTTCTTGATGTCCCTAGGTTAATACACACTTCTATTTTAAAACATAAGAGCTGCCTGCTCCGCCTGGGCTCATGATGACTATGTATAGGACTCTTCTGAACTTGTATAGTAGCACACAAAACTTGTCAGCAGTTTGTCAATGTAATAGCTTAAGGTAAAAATGCTCTAGGTAAAAATATATATAAGAACATATCAGAAGTGGATGACACCAACTGATTTGCCTATGTATTATAGAATATTGAATACCCTATTGCCGGTTCTTGTTTTCATAATGGTGTTATAAATATTTCAACACTGAGATCAGTTTGTCTTCTCCTTTGTAGAACCAATTTCACATTCACTGGATCTGTAGCAGAGCATTCATTCCCCATCTTTCCACCTCACAAATAAAAACAGCCCAAATCCTAAGATTCTTTTTTAAGCTATGAGACTTACGAACAGAAAAACAAGAATATTGCTTAGTAATTTCATAATTTACATATCTTGTTGTAGCCCAGGTTATTTAAATCAGAAGACTGAGAAAAAGATAACATACAATTGTGTCCAACGAAGAACTAATCACTGTGAAAGGTACATGTTCAAACCTAACCTCTTAGTTATGTTATCTTCTCATATGTAACGTTAGAGTGGAGAGACATAACAGCCTACATTGTTGAAGAGATGGTTTCCTCTCATCAAGAAATGTCCATAATTACACTTAAACAGAAAAATGGAAGTCAGGTTACAATGCCTTGTGAAAGTAATTTTGGTGCTGTGTTATACAAATTGAGATTTTTTTTTGGTGGATTTTTACTGTGAACATAATTGTTCCTCTAACTGTCTTAGTTCAGTATTATGATTTACCCTGACAGCTGTTTTACTGATATGATAACTGTGCAGAATTAATTATTAATTAATTTTATTTTATTTTAGTCATGCAACTGGCTGAAAATCTATGCCAGTCATTTGGTCAAAATCTAAACACTACAAAAGATATCTGCTCTGAATTGAGGACAGATTACAGGAAATAATCTTGCTCTGTGTTTCCTTTCAGGTAAAACTAGATTTTAAAGCAAACAAAGAGATCAGCCCAGGTCATAATTCTTTTAAAGACAGTGCTTTGCTATGTGAGGATTTGTGATTCTGGCTTTGAAATATGAAGTTGGAAAAAAAAAAAAGAAGTTAAATGCTTGAAAGCCATAAACTGTAAAGACAGAAGCTCATGTCTAATTTAGGAGGTTTGGCAATTGTTGTATTCATTGATGTTATGGTTATTTTCTGTCCTTTTTTTTAAAGTTAAAATGTCACATGGAGTGCTGTAAAGCATAACACAAGTTCTTTCCATTCTCCGGTGTGGATATATTCTGCTTTTTGGGCATCCTTTCACTGTCAATACTTACATCTGTTGCTTAAAATGCTATTCCTGGTACAATTGTTTTTTAAATGCAAACCCATATGTGTGATCTCAAGAGAAACTGGTAAATTTTACCAAATGGGCATCCCTAAATTGCATGCCATCTGCAGCTAGTGATGAGAGGACTAAACCCAGTCAGCTGTGATCTTCCACCACTGCGTCTATCATTTTGATTGGCTCTAGGGAAATCAACAGCTTTTGGCTTGAACTTTTCCCACTCCAACAGGTTATTATGGACTTGTTGAGATGTACTGGCTAAAGAATGATCTCTTTTATGTGCAGCTAGGCCTCAAACTGTTTTCTTGTGGAAATCAGCAGCAAAACTGCAAAACTGAGCAAAGCAAAAGTGGGCACATACTCTAGCACTGATTCAGATATTACAAGGTATAAGTGTATAGCCTTATTAACTCAGAAAGACTGTTGAAATATGTAAAATATGGAAGAAAATTTTAAGAAACATTATTATTGCCTATGTAATTGTAAATTAATAGTACTAGAAAAAACAATGAACTTTTCAGAACACCACTTTCACATTCTGAAGGGATAATTGCCAAAGTGGGAATTACTGTATTATAGTATGTGAGACTTTAGGATTGTGTTAGAGAGAGAGGAAAAAAAACGTAGGAAAATAATACATAGATGCTACCTCACTGCGGAAAAACACTTCTGATATCCCACTTATATCGCTGATCTTCCACTATTAAATGCCCCCCCTTCACTCCTACCTTATGGCATATTCCTTTAAAGTAATAAAAGTTATTATGAGCTAATTTAAAGTGCAGTTTAAAAATTTAACTGGAAATGTACTGCACTTTAAATTAGCTCACAATAACTTGCTTTTACTAACAAAAGGCTTGGCAAATGTAAGTGCTTAAACTTCATGAGCCTAACTGAACACTTCCTAATTTCTTTTTATTTACTTCCTAACTAGATGAACTAATAAAGTCAGAAAACAAGATGAGGGCTCTGGAAAAAAAAACAAAAAACAAACAAAAAACCCCACCCCAGAACCAACATATCTTTGTTCCTCATCTACAGTGCACCAAATGCTAAGTATAGCATGAATTCATTTTCACCCATAAACTTGCTGTAGCATTTAAATAGTTAGGTTTGTAGGAATGAAAGGCATAACATCCAGTATGCTAGGGAGCAGGATGAATGAGGTACACCCTGGGAGACACTGAAAGAATGGGATGTCTGAAATCCCACCTCTCTTTTGATCTGAGAGATGTGTGTGTCATTGGGATTCAAAATTCAGAACTCCTTTCGAAAGAGTTGTAGGTACCTGTGTGCAGAAGAGCAACCTGGGCTGAGCATCCCCAGTACAGACTGACACCTTCTCAGAGCCATGCAAGTGATCAGATCCTTGTAACAGGTGGGACGGCAAATCCTCTTGTTTATCTGTTGGCTATTTTCATATGGCACCATATTAGATAAGCAAGATGCTAGGAAGATTGCATTCCACCTA
>VYZW01044363.1:16811-39563 GCA_013401315.1 Balaeniceps rex
GGAAATGCACTTCTTGGCCCTAGTACCCTTCCTATCAATATGAATATCCTCATTCTGAGCTTTTATAGTATTTTATTGTGACAACATAGAGTGAAATCTTTCCTTTATCTGTATTTTTGAAAAAAGGTATTGAGGAAGTACAATAGTTTTCTCTCTATATTCATTTCCTTTCTCTTCTAATTGTGTATGTGCCAGAGAAAAAGAATAAAATATGGAAAATAAAGGAGCAACTTTCACAAAAATAAAACTGACAGTTTTGTTTTCTTAAAATGCTGAAACAACAGAGAATAAGAGTGTATGATTTTATGAAAAGTATGACTGTGAATTTTTGTTTGTTTGTCTCTGAAGTTTTTTCTTTTTCCTTTGGTGGCACATCAGGTAAAATCTAATTTGCATAGTTTATTGTGTGTGTACATAAAAAATACATACACAACCTGTAGTTGTTTTCATGCTTGTGATGCACTGCATCCAGGCTGCTCCTCTGAGACAAGGAAAACTTGCCTTGTCTCCCTAACCTACCATCAAAGAGGACATCATTATGCAGATTCTGTGGTACACTGATCTTTGTTTGGGGCACACACAGAAGGGATGCAGTGAGAGCTATGGAGTGTGGAAATCCTTTTCCACTCACTTCCATACAGAAGATGGACAATGGAAACCCTTTTATAGAGTGGCNTTTTTCTGGCTATCTGTACTCATAAATTGAGTTCGGGTGCATCCATAGACATTGCAGGTAAATTAATTGTGAATTGTTAAGGAAAAGTGCTAGACGACCAGCAACCAGACGTATTACCAGACAGGCACAAAACGACTGGGATAGACAGTCACTGGTTCCCCTTCTAACAGGTCTAATCGGTGATAAGCAACTTCTCTAGAAAAATCTTTTCTTACATATTAGTATTACTTCTACGTATGAGATTTGTGATCTTTTTCCCAGCCCAGATAGAATAGGGTGAGGCACCATATCAGCAAGATCTAAGAATAAAGGAATAGGTTTTGGCTGAATTAACTTTTGGTCTTGAAGCACTTTATAGCTTCTAAAATATTTGCAGAAGGAATCACCTTACCCACCTTCAGGTATCTACAATGTTAACATGTACATGTGAGTTACTATCTGAAAATTTCTTCAGTGACAAAGGAGAAATAGGCACACTCTTCAGGTGTGCTTTAACTGGCCAATTTTATCTGTCTGCTTCAGGCTGACCAGACTCAAGCCTTAAAAGCGCCTGCTTTTCTTCACTGACTATAAGGGTAGACTATTTCAGACACAACAGCAAGCTAAGATGCAATTTACTGATTGAAGAAACCAATACAGTCTGATTAACCCTCTCTGCCTTCATGTCTGAACAAAAAGCTTACTGAGAAGTAAGAAACTAGCCCAGGTGAAGAAATCTACCTTTGGTCAGATGAATCCTCCACTCAGTAAAACTTACTGACTTGGAATGTACAATTCCTCCTAAAAACAAAGAAACAAAAAACCCTAAAAAAAATCAAATGTTTTTTGTACTCTGAGTAGGTAAATTCCCTTCCACATTGGTTTCAGAGAGTTTATGCTGTGGGATTGCCATGCTGATTCAGCTGTGATTGCACTTTCCAGACTCACTGGAGCAGTATGAAGCAGGTACAGTCCTTATTTAGTCACAATTGTATTTGTTCATATAGTCTAGTCATGTTGTCCTTGTTTTCAAAAAGGTTTCAGCTCCATCTGCAAATGTTTCTCCCATCCCTTTTTGCAACTCTTTTTAGAAACCTCAGGGGGATACTTCCAGGTCTTGGAGTTCTGTTAAGCTTCAGATGTTCTAATTCCTTGATCACCTGTTCTGGCTGAATCTTACCTCCTTCGATATATTTTCTTGCTCTCCTGGGAAATTTATGTCTGTTTCTGACATCTGTCCCCAAACCTTCTGTGTGAACACAGAGGCAAAGAATGCATTTGATTGTGCTTTAGTTATGTCTGTCTCTTCAGTCAGTAAATTACCTAGGCTAGCTCTTAGAATTTCCACTATCTCTTCCAATGACCTTTTGTTCAATATGTTCTTGAAAAAAAGAAAACTTTGCTATTTATCTTAACCTCTTCTGCAATTTTCCTTTCATTTCACATCTTTACTATTCCTAGCAGATTGCTGTGTTTTCTTCTGTGTTATGCCATCTCTTCAGTTATCCTCATTCTTTTAATACCTTGCGTCGGCCTCTTTGTGGACTTTGACTAACTTTTGTGCTGAGTCCTTCAAGTTTTCCTTTCAGAGGCTGATTTATTGGTTGGATAATTCTGGCAATGACAGAACACACAAAGTACTGTGTGTGGTTCTATGCCCCACAATTTAAGAAGGATGTTAAGGTCCTTGAATGCATCCAGAGGAGGGCAACAAAGCTGGTGAAAGAGCTAGAAGGAATGTCCTGTAAGGAGCAGCTAAGGACTTTGGGCAGGTCTAGTTTGGAGAAAAGAAGGCTGAGGGGTAACCTCATTGCTCCCTACAGCTTCCTGAGGAGGGGAAGTGGAGAGGGAGGTGCTTATCTCTTCTCCCTGATATCCAGTGATAGGACACGTGGGAATGGTTCAAAGCTGCACCAGGGGCGGTTTAGACTGGACATTAGGAAGCTTTTCTTTACCAGGAGGGTGGTCAAACACTGGAACAGGCTTCCTAGGGAGGTGGTCAATGCCTCAAGCCCGTCAGTGTTTAAGAGGCATTTGGACAAAGCCCTTAATAACATCTTTTAGCTTTAGGTCAGCCCTGAATTGGTCAGACAGTTGAACTAGATGATCATTGTAGGTTCCTTCCAACTGAAATAGTCTATTTTATTCTATTCTGTTCTGTTCTGTTCTATTCTATTCTATAATTTATTCATCAGTGCTTTCCACCTCCACGTTGTTATTCTTTCTATTGTTTTATTTCATTTGATTACACAAAATACACTAGCAATCTTAAAATGTGCATGGTAGAAATAGCAAGATGTGTTTATCTGATGTTTAAGCGTACAGGAGGTTATTTCTAGCTTCACCACTGAGTTGCTGTGATCTTGCAAAAAAATCCTGTGGGCTAGACATAAGCCAGACTATACATCTGTGAGATAATAGTGAGAGAGTGGGCTGGCAGACCTTGGTCACATAAACAGTAGTTCGTGGCAGTCATTGCACCTCATTCTCTCAGAGCCATGGGATGAGGTGCTATAATCCTCAACAGAGGAACATGCATATCATATTTTATAGAACTGTCTTACTTTTCTGAAGGATGTCTCCCAGATGCTCTGGAGGTATTAGGGTGAGTTACTATAATCATGTTGACCACCACCACTGGTCTCCAACTAGAAAACTCTAAGGAATTTTTCTAATAACTTAAATAACTATCTGAAAGTTGTGCTTATGAGAAAGTGAAAAATGGTTCTGAGTATGAAATAGTGGCTCTGCACCTGGTTTATCACTTCTGTTCTTATGCAACATAGAGATGCCCAAGAACCTCCTAGAGCTTCATTCTGAGGAAGGGGGGAACTTGGAGCACAACAGAAGATACAGTTTGAACACGAAGCACTGTTCACACAAGAGAACTGGAGAATGAAGGATTACAGATATGGCTTCCACCAAAATCTACAGCAGCATTTTTGAATGGAGAGTTTTTGTTTCAAGTCAAAAGTTTTTAGTCAGGAGTTTTTTCAGTTTTTAATTTTTCAGAAAGAAGTCAACATTTTCCACAGGGAAAGAAACAAAATGACATAATCTTCCAACTAGTTTAGGTTGTAACAAATATATGTTTTTGTAAAGTGCTTTTAGACCATCAGATAAAGGTCACTGGGGAAGTGGAAAATGTCATCAAGAAATTCACTGCCTTGATTTTCCACAGGTTTAGGCTTCATTTGCCAGCTAAATACTACGCTTCTTTGTCTACAGTGAAGTCTGCTACGAGATTCAAAATGAAATTAGATTGCATAGTCTAGTTCTCTGTTGGTATTAAGGTCATACTAAACTACATCTATAAATTACCCAGCTACAGTCAGTTCTTAATGCAGCCCCTAAGGACACTCCAGTGCAGTGGTGTGAAGAGAGGATTTCTCTGGCTTAGCATTAGGCATAATCGTTCCAAGCCACGCTTTCCCCCAAGCAGTCTTACAATACCCCCAATACTGAGGACAATCCACCTGATGCAATTCTTCCAAGACCCTGACATGCAACAGCTGCTGGAACTCTTGACAAACCTAGCCTGCTTCCTTGCACTCCCTGTGATAGGTCTCAGGCCATTTGCACCCCCTTGACCCTCTGAAACTCCTCTGAAACAGGCCTTTTACACTGGCTCTTCTCTTTTCTATGTTGGAGATAAACCTACTTGCTGAGTATGGGAGGTATCGATCACTAGTACTCACTAAGGAGTGAATGAGTTTAAAACATTTATTACTACATCATTTCTGAAGGTCTGGCAAATATTGTCAATCCCTGTTAAAAATGGAGGGATTCGGTTATAGGGGACTTACTCTCAGGGTAGTGAGACTTTGGCTGAAACCAGGACAACCTTGCACAGTAAATTAACTAAAACTAGACTGAAGGCTGTTCTGGCACTGACAATAAAAACATCAGGTTATTTTAGTCTTGAAGCTGCCCTGAGAAGCTCTGAATAGTATAGTAAATGTATCTAGGAAGGTTGGATTTAGGAGTTAGGCACATAAATACTTCTTAAGAGCTTTTCTGAGAAACTCACTGCTGATAATATATGAAGTAGAGGAGGAATCTGAAACCCAGGCTAGTGCTGTAAAGGCTGAGGTATTCCACAAACAACTGATGTATTCTTTATGAATAGTCCTTGGTGCTGCAAGTCACATGTTCTTGCTTAATGCTCTGAAGAAAAATACACTAGGAGTTTCACAGTGAAAAAAGGCTTTCATTGGGAAATACCAATTCATTAAACTCTTCCAGTGCAGGCTGGATTTTATGGTGAAATAGAGATTCACTTTAAAATGTCCAATAATCAAAGTATCTGGGCATTTATCTGCAATGTGAGAAATTCAAGTCAAAGCCATTTTTTTCTGCATTTTTTCCACAGCCCAGTGAACACTTTAGCCAGATTTTTATTAGCTATTTTGGGGTCACTATCCCCTGTTCATTTATACTAGCTTGTTCCTTTCTGTATGGATAATTAAATAATCATTGGAATGGAACTACAGTTTTGGCAATACAGAGCTTTCTGAAAATTTACTGACAAATTCCACCCAGCTCTAATAAATAGTCCCAGTGTATTAAATTGGCCAACTCTCACAGCTCAAGTGCAAATAGGGGCCAGGCTGGGGCCTCTTTTTTGTTGGTCCTGGTGAATATTGGAGTAGATTGGAATCAATTTCTTATGTGTTATCATCTTTGTTTCAGCCCTGGGATTTTCCTGATTACTTGATTTATTTTACAGTACAGGAAGTCGTCTTATTTTTATGCTGTTTGCTTAATTCAGAATCTGACATAATTCTTCACTGGGATAATCAATAGTAAATTTCTAATACCAGTTTTCTCCCTTCATTATCTTCAGAATACTTCATTGTAGGCAGATCAGATTTAACCCAGCTTCATCTCTGCCAGGGCCCTCCGTATCTTTTTCTTTTTAGCTACGCTTGGGGAAAATGCCAAGCACTCTTAACGACTGTGTTCACTTGGAAATTACTTCATTGGCACTTGTCTGGGAACACAGAAGAGACACAACCTAATTGATCCATAAAGGTGAAAATAAGAGCTGTGTAATGCAAGATATATTTTTATGGTAAAAGGAATTGGAAATGCAAAACACATTAGAAATCAGAAGAAGGAAGAATATATTTTTGCAAAGCTAAAGCTGATATTTAAAATCTAGAAAATTAGGAAAATCAAAATGATAGGTGGCAGCCACTTTCCTGCTGTCGCTTAAATAAAATCTTCAACTTACCCCAGGTGATTTGAAGAGTTACAATGTCTGGAGCTTAATAATGGAAAGAGGTTAAATGTATACTACTGTAAATAATTAATATGCAAATTGTCTTACAAAGTCCAGAGGAACTGTCGTAATCCTTATTCGTCCAGCCTTGTGATTGCATTAAAATAACTGCACCTATTGCAATCAAGAGGCAGAATTTACTTGCAAAAAACAAATTTATTAATCTTGTTGATGACTTACTCATGACTATTAGAGCACAGATCATGCAGTGGCTCTCTGGGACCCATACCCACCAACTAACACAAGCCAGAATTACATGGGACAGGGGCTACAATTGTGCATAAAACCCATTAAAGCTTGTGGTGAGGAAAATAATCTTTTTTATGAGGAATCAGTGCTATATTAGCACTGCACAAGAGACAAAATGGATGGCATTACTGACAAGATTGAGTGAAAAGAAGGTGAAACAAGTCCAGACCTCTGGACTTGTCAGGTCCTTACTCTCAGTTCACCATTTTAAGTATTTTTGACAGTATAGTGTTAAGGATCAATTTACAATAACAACTAAAATCCCCCCCAACCAATTTTTCATCTATTTCTCCTTTTTTTTTTGTTCCACTAGCTTATGGACAGCTATATTGTGTGTTGGTGGCAAAATGTTGGCAGCAGTGGGGCTGCAGGGATGGCATCTGTGAAGAGAGGCTGGGGTTGCCTTGTGCCAGACACTGGCGGTTCCAGCCAGCTCCAATGGACCCACCACAGGGCACAGCTGAGCCCATCAGCCAACATGGTGGAACCTTGGGCAAAAGGTATTTAAGAAAGGGCAAAATGTTGCACAGCAGTGTGAGGAGTGAGTAAAAAGGTGTGAGAAACAGCCTTGCAGACACCAAGATGAGAGAAGAAGGGGGAGGAAGTGCTCCAGGCGCCAGAGCAGAGATTCCCCTGCAGCCCTTGAAGGAGACCAAGGTGACCCAGGTTTTCCCCCTGCAGCCCATGAAAAGGACATGTTGCAGCAGATATCCACATTTCAGCCTGTGGATGACCCCACACCAGAGCAGGCTGATATTCCTTAAAGGAACTGCAGCCTGTTGAAAGCCCATGCAGGAGTGGGGGAAAAGTGTGAAGAGCAGCAGAGAGGATCTGTTACTGACTGACCCACCCCATTTCTCATCTCCCTCTGCTGCTCATAGGAGAAGAAGGTAGAGGAGTCAGGAAGGAGGGAGTGAGGTTGAGCCTGGGAAAAATGGGAGAAGGAGGAGGAGAGGGGTGAGAGAGCTGTTTTAATATTTGTCTTTGTTTCTCAGCATCTAACTCTATTTTTAGTTGGCAATAAATTAAATTAATTTTCCCCAAGTCGAGTCTGTTTTGCCTGTGATGGTAATTGATGAGTGATCTCCCTGTCCTCATCTCAACACCTGAGCTTTTAAATCTTATTTTCTCTCCCCATCCTGTTGAAGAAGGGAAGTGAGAGAACAACTAGGTAGGCATCTGGCAGCCAGCCAAGATCAACACACCACAATAGCATGTAATACAATTTGTAATCATGCACTTTGCTCTTTTTGTACCTTCATCACTAAGTATTTCTCACAGGAAAATTTGAAGTGTTCAGGTGGCAGTGTGACCCTGGAATCGTCAGTGCCACTGGAACAGGAATCTACATCTTGGGGTGTCACCCAACATAATATTACTTTGGAAATTTAACTTAGTTTGAGAAACCTGTATCCTTCTAATTACACATTTTTATATCTGTGCTAATCTCTTATTTTTTAACCAAGGTTATTAAATTGACTCCAATTATATTTCAGTACCACAAAAAAGTGTTACTGACATCATGACTGAAAGAATGGTAAATAGTGAGAAGGCAGGAACAAGCTGCTGGAAGTGGAGAAATCTTAAGACCACCTTTACCACAGCAACAAATGTATGTAGAACAGGACCTTGATCTCTGTGGTGGCCTCGATCTCCCTCATCTAATTATTGTAGATTGACTCTCCATAACAGCATTCTGTGTAATTTAAATTGCAAATGACCATGAAATCTGCCCTCAACCCTTCAACTTAGAAGATCATCCTGGGTGTGAAATGCATGTATTACTAGTTGAAGAGCAGCAGCATCCTTCTTTATAAATTCCTACGCAAGTAGACAATATAAAGAGTCAAGAGGTTCTTTAAACTAGCAGAGAAATTCTTACAAGAATGAAAGCCTGAAGGTAACACTAGACAAATTAAGGGAAAAAAATAAAATTTAAACATTTCAACAGTTCTGCCAGATGTTGTTTAATACTAAAAAGCCTGTTTCTGTGAGTCTATGCTAGCAAAACTTCAGTAATAGCAGCCCCACTCCTCACCAGGAAAAGTAGGAAGATAGAGTAGCATTTTTTTTTCAAGAGGGAAATTATTTCTTTATCCACAAGAAATGACAGTCATGCATTCTGAAAACCAAGCTTTTCTGGGAAGAAAAAGCATATAGTAAAATAAAAGCAAATTTGGAAAAGATGAATAGAAACTGACAGCAGGCAAGGGTATTGCCTGTAGTCTATCTTGCCAACAATGTCTGTTGAGAACGAGGTACTCAGCTGCTGATCTTTCCTGTTGGTGAGATCTCTTTCTCTGCTAATTTTCCAGATCATGAGGACATTGTTCAACTGTTGGGTGGGCTCATCTATTCTCTCTATGAGAGCAGGTCCCAGAGGTTTAGCTCCCTCTCCTAGGAAAGGAAATGTCTATGGACATGTGCAAAGATCTGATGTTCTACATGGATGCTGTTGATGTAGGGCCTGGTCTACGCTCCTGGTTTTTGTTTTCTCTCAAGTTTTCATTGTCATAACTGCCTCCATGTTGCATTCACTCTTGCTCAGATAACCAAACCATATTTTTCAACAATATTTCTTGTAACTGCTGCCCTGTAAGATACAGTGCTTCCATTCCTGTATTTATCTGAAAGAAGTTTCTGAAGTGCACATGAGAGAGGAATCATGATATATGGGACCAGAACTGAGTCCTTATCACTAAGGCCTTACCAGTCCATTCCTGAATGGAGACATTTGTTCTTTTCTTTGCCTTTCCTCATCTCAGTACCATAGATTGCTGTAGTGACATGGGTCACCACATTCTGGAAGGAAGGAACACCACTCCAACATTTCATGATGTTTTGACAAAAATGTTCCAAACTACAAAATGTCATACAATACTTATGTAAATATGACCTAGCACAACTTAGCTTCCCTTACTTGACAAAAGACACTGAGAGACTGTTCCCTTCCCTAGGAATACCTCTGTCTGCCTAGAGTTCTGAGACCTCTGAGTTGCTCTCATTCCTGTAGATAATTCTCCCAAAGCTTGTTAAGGGACAGCTTTTGAAGGCGCTCCCATCAGAATAAACTCCAAAAGTGAGATCTCCAATTCTGTTTAGTCCTAGATGAAAAAAGCATTCCTTTATGGAAAAGACAGAGTAGACAAATGTAATTTATTGATATCTGTACAAGAATAAGTATATTACATTCTGTGTGTTGCATAAGGATGACAAGCTAATTGTTTTTCTGGACAAAATTCTCCAAATTTATGAAAAAAATCTGCAAATCATACTTGCCACTCTTTCACTTCTCTTTCTATAGGAAATTTTAAAGTTTCCTATAGAAACTTTAACATTTCTATACGAAAACTATATAGTTTTCCTAATTTTGTGTATTACACAAAAGATTCTTTCAGCAGGAAACCATAGATATGGTGGTTTCTGTCTTGCATACCTGTACATCAAGAGATGTACATGTAATGGGTTTTAAATATGTGAGCCTTTCTAGATACTACAGCACATACTTGATGGACAAGTCTGTGGATTCACACCACACAACAGCAATGCATGTAGTAGTTTTCACAGCTGTCTCATAGATGTATATTTGACTGATGCCACACAAGGTATCTGTCCTCTAGCCAAATCCTTGTCCTTACCAACTGACTTTGCTATGGGTATAGAGGCCTGCAAAACAAATCAACCAGACCTGAAGGCAAGACAGCAAGAAGAAAAGTAGGAAAATTTTGTGACCAGCATCCACAGAACTACCCAAAGGAAAAGGGAAAGGAAAGAGTCTCTCAGAAAAGCCTTTCCTGTAGAAGTCAAGTTAAATATAATGTTCTAGGTTTTCTTAATAACGACACTGACCACAATGACAAATACACTAAATGAGATTCTTCTCTTATTTACCCAAGTGAAGATTCTTTGACTGAAGTGGCATAAATGTAACTGAGGACAAATTTTTGTCCAATAATTCCTGTAGAATACATACTGCTATAAAATATAGTCATGTATAAATAATTCCTAGAACATGGTAACATACCATGTTGCAAATGAGTGGGAATGGTTACAAATGACCTGGTATATAGTGACTACGGAAAAGCACTTGTCTTTTAATGAAAGTGATCAACAATTTATTTTTCCCTGGCTACTCGTATACAATTAAGTTAGACAGAAAAGAGCAGTATTTTAAATTGAAATATAATATTTGAGTAGAAGTTTGTTGTTACGAACACATCTGTAGTCATAAATGCATCCTTTCTAACTGTTCAATACAAGGATTCTGCAAATATTGATCTATACATAATATCTGCTGTAATATATTTTTAATTTGATCCTTTAATTGTCCATAAGATATATTTGATACTTTCTTTACCTTTTTTTTAATCTTGGTGTTCACAGGAGGTGTGTTTCTTAAGGCTTGAACTCACAGGGTCAGGCCCTGAGGCTAGAGTTTGCATAGCCAGCATGAAGAAGGTTCAATGATGAAAAGGTATCAGGCCTACTCTACATGCACTGCACAGCTGGATTCAGCATGCATCAAGAAATTCTTCATCATTCTCACTGCAGTTGTTTCGGTGCTCTGTCTGTTGCTTAGTAATTCCCTGCAATGGGCTTGCATGACATCTTTTCTGCTTAGTTTAAATTTCTTTTACCATGATCAACCTCTGACAAATCCATAGCAAAATCACTGGGGAGTTCTCCTGAAACACAGCTCTGTACAGATTTATGAAAACCTTGCTTTATGAGATCCTTTGTGCTCACCTTATTTTAATAGCCTGTGAGTTTAAATGATAACCCCTTCCTTAGGATGGAAGGACAAGTCATGTGTCCCTCTGCTTTCATGCTTCTGTTTTCATACAGTGCACAACCTATAGCTCTAGGGCTTGATCCCATGAGCTCATTCATGCCTTGGGCAGAACCAGTTTCATGAACCTAGTGTCTAGCTTAGAGAGCTAATCTGACAAGGCTCCCTACAGTACCAGTGAAGAGAGATTAGTTCCTCCAGAGCACCTAAGCTAGACTACTGTTCTGAGTTTTCTTCAGGAGAAGCTCGTTTTAAACTGCAAGAGAATCATTACTGTATTTACCTTTAGTTACTTAGTTATATACTTAGAGTTACCATAGTACTTACCCATAGTCTGAACATACTGAATCCCTGAAGATGTAAAATCGCTAAAAGAGAGTAATGAAAATGCAGGTTTGATGGCTTCGTTTCCCTAATAACATGCTAAAATATCTTTAAATAAACACTCAGAGAAAATGTGCTCTAAAGCATATTTATCCAGAGAGCTGCATGGTCAGAAGGTCTCCTTTAAACCTTTTTTTTCCCATGTATTCAGGTAGTTTATTTCTTAGAAGCTCTGGGGTAACGCATATGAATTAATAGGAGGAAAAAAAATATGGTACTTTTGTTCCACTGCTGCAAACAAAGAGAAAAAACAAAAGATGTTGAGAAAGTGACCAAGGAAACAGAGATTAGATAGTGAAGATTCAGGATATGGGGAGCAAGGAAAGAGAAGGAAATAGAGCAGATGGGAGTGAGAGATTAAACAATGAACAGAATCAGACAGTATGAATAACTTGTTTCATAAGGACAAAACACTTATTATAGCTCAATTGCATATTAGCTTGGTTAACATGCTTTATTCCTGTAAGCAATTTCTATAGTTGTCCTAGGGCTGTTATTGATCACAGCTAAGGAAAGTGTCCATTAGACAATGACCTTCTGAAAATATGGTCCACATGTTGGGAAAATTTAAACCAAAATTTAAAATTGAAGACCCTTGCTATTGATAAAATAATGGGCTCAGAAACTACACTACAGTGAGTGAAACAGAAATAGCTGTAAATGAAAAGAAGCACAGATGGCTGTGCTGGAGATGGGGATCTCTGCAAGATTCCCCTCACAGGGTTTTCTCTGAATCAGTCTGTCATGAGGATGGGCAAGTTACATTTTTTCTCTACCACACTTTTCTCAACATCTCCATCCTTTGCCAGAAATAAACGACCAAGCTTTTGATCAATAGATCTTCAGGTTTAGCATGTCTGTCAGCAGTCATACACTTTTTGTACTCAGCTGGTTCATTGTGAATGCCCTTATCTCAATTGTAAAGAATTTGTTGGAGTTAGGCAGTTAGGATGTGCTTTTGCTAGAATCTTTTCTTGGAGTGGTGAGAAGGAACATTATCAGGAAGAGTGTGTATATGCAAAACTTCTGCTGGTTTAGGTTTAAACCCAAATACACTGACTGAAATACAAGAATTTCCAAATTGTTTAAAAAGCAAATTAAGATTAAAGAAAAAAGAAGTTTTTACAAAGCTTGAATTTTATTAGAAATGCAGATTCTCTATGTCTCTGTGGCTCTTGTTACATAAAGGAAAAAGAAACTGTCAGAATCAGTTGGGGGTAACTGGGGAGTCTCCCTTTGAGTGTGGGGGTCTCTTTGACATCACAAGTCAGCTCCTGTACCTCTTTCTAAACCACAACATTGAGAAAGAGTTCACATCAGGGCCATGGATTGCCAGGTAATAGATAGGGCCAGACAGAACAGCAGTCCTTTGGGACCCTTACACATGGATTGCTCAAAAGTCTGCCATCAAAAACAAAGGTAAAACTAATCAACTGTATTTGACTCTGGAATGGTCTAGTAGAGCACAAAGACAACCTGATTCTACGTGTTGAAATTTGCATTTTTTTTTTTAATTGCATGAAGAACTATCATTTTTCTCTTTGTCACAGTTATTTACTCTTTGCTTTTCTATTGTTTACTGGTGTGACTAGATCAATGGATTTTCTTTTCTTGCAAGTCAGATTACTAATATGTTTAAATCTTTAATATAAAAGTAGCACTGATAGGATAAAATGTCTTCCCAGGAATTTTTTAACTGTAGAACACAAATAAAACTCTAGGCAAAAGTAATTTAAATGAGCAGTGGTATTTTTATCTTTAGGAAAAGCATTTTCAGTCTGATATCTTGCTTTAGAGTTTTTGGGGAAGCTCTCCTGACAATTTGCCTATTTAAGGTAAGTATATACAGAGAAATTTGCTACAGGACACATTTCTGTACTGTTATATAGTGAATCCCCATTTGTAAAATAAGTATTTGCAGGTTCTAGCAGTGTTCCTCTACCTAAGTCGTTGTGACTCTGAGTGCAGCATTCACTCTTCTAGACTGTGTTTCTCAACCTGCGAAAAGCTAAGATACTGAGAAATGTTTCATAGAAGTTAATGGCAAGTCTGACAAACTGTGTAGATAAGCATACACCCAAATTCCTAAAACTGATTTCTGCTTGGCTAAGAGTTTGTAACCAGGTGAGAGAAAACCCAGTTAATAAGCATGAAGGGTCACAGTTAAAGCTTCTGCAGAAACTTTTTGTCCTGGTTTCAGCTGGGTTAGAGTTACTTTTCTTCCTAGTAGCTGGCATAGTGCTGTGTTTTGGATTTAGTATGAGAAGAATGCTGATAACACACTGATGTTTTAGTTGTTGCTAAGTAGTGCTTAGGCTAGTCAAGGACTTTCTTGTTCAGCTTCCCATGCTCTGCCAGGTGCACAGGGAACTGGGAGGGGGCACAGCCCAAGATAGTTGATCCAAACTGACCAAAGGGCTATTCCATACCAGATGACGTCATGCTCAGTATATAAACCGAGGGGAGTTAGCCGGGGGGCAGCGATCGCTGCTCGGGGACTGGCTGGGTGTCGGTCGGCGGNGTTCTCAGTTTCCTTTGGGTTTAAGTTTTCCTCTTCTGTTTGCAGTGAGGCTGGAAAGAATATAGACTAAAAAAAATAAAAGAAAAGAAATAGTAGGAAATTAGACTATTTTTGTCCCTATCAATGTGCAGGGCAGTGATGCGCATATATGGAACAGAGAAGATTTGGGGTAATTTGAGGGGCAGAACTGAGAACAATAGCTTCAGAGTTTTCTAAAATCTAGAATCATTTGTTGTTTTGTAAATGCTTGAACATTTAACTCAAAAAATTTTTCAAGCCTCTCTGCACACATAAAAGAATTGTCTCCTGCTCTGGTACATTTGACTCAACATGCACTCTCAATTTTGCTGCAGTTGTTATATAACCAACTTCTATTTTGTTTTGATCTCTCTATGGCTTTGTCATAACTCTTATTTTAGCTTATGTTTTTATGGTGAACTATTAAAAAAATAAACTAACAAAATAGCATTACACTAAATTCTAAAGAAAAAAAATTGTTTCTGTGAGGGTGTGGCATTTACCTTTCTGACCAGCTACTGCCAGTTGAAATACAGGTGTCTCAAGCCATCATTCGCTCCTATTTTTATTGCATCTTCAGTTTTGCCTTTGACTATCATAGCTTTATACCATAGTGGCCATGGGAATGTAATGATGCAGTAGAGCCAAGCTAAAATGGAAAAACTCAGCTTTGTGATATCTGGAATTATTGCAAGACTGGTTCAGTGTTAAAGTACTTCAATCTGCCAAGCATTTTCATTTTTCATATTAAATATTTGTATTTTTAATGATAAAAATTAAAGTTTTCAGCTCCAGATTTAATCTAGCACATTTCTGGTGTTCTATCTGAGCTTTAAGAGGCCAGGCTAGTTATTGCAAGTACAACACTATTCTGCTTTGGGGACCCAATTTGGCATTGCTGTCTGCTTCAGCTGTGCACTATGTGGACTTTTTGACACTCTGGAAGCTGGTTTGGAATTATTTGCATTGCACTCAGTTGCATGCTGTAGCCAAGCTGTGTTGTCTTATGCTAGATTTTGATGCAAAAGTATTACAAAGCTTTACTTCTAATCCAGATGTGTGAATCCTGGACAGAAATACACTCTCCTCCCTATTGCATTATGCTGTCAACAGTTGGACATCATTGTCTGATAAGCACCAAGTTAAAATCTCTGTGATTTTTCAGCCTGTCTAATGCCTTTGGGAGGGCTCTTTATGTGCACCATGTGCATTATTTGTTTTTTTTCTTTCTGTGTTCTTTGAGGTTGTCTGTGTCAAGCCAGTAAAAACCTATCACTTCCTTTCATTCCTCTCACTGCTCAGAAAAAGGCACAGCTCTCTGTCGAGCTCCCATGTAAAGGTGTCTAAAATAGAGCTGATAAAAAGAACAGGAGGAGGAATCCCTGCTATCAGCCTTAACTTTTTTTTTTAAGATGATAGTAGCAATGGTCAGTTCAAGCAGGAAGTTTTACCTTGTTCTTTCTGTTCAGTTTCCATTTTCTAGTTTTTCTTTTTAACTATAAATTACACACATCTGCATTTGAAAATCTATAGCAGTTGACAATTGATTTCTAATACAGCCATCACCACAAAATCAGATATATTGTATAGAAGAATTGATAGCAATATTATCACAGTCCAGTTTCAACTGTAGCCTGTACTTCTTCCTATGATACAATGACTTCTTTGTAGGTTCATTTCTTCATGTGTATTATAGAAGAGATGCACTTAGACTCCTGTATTATATTCAGAAATAGAAAGAAAAAAAAAGAAGCTTTATTACAAAGACGTATAAGTGGAAAAAAAAGCTATACCAGATATTAATCTCATTTCCAGTAGCTAATTCTAAAAAACACTATGACTGATCTTTTATTTTTTTAATACAAAAGCAATTTTAATGCAACAAAAGAATCTATTTGTGAACAACAGTATAAGAATGGAAAAACTAACTTCTGCTTCTGAATTCTGGTTTATTTTTTACACTAGTGCAAATTCATTAATCCATAACAACTGGGAATTGTTCTCTGCAGAAGCTGTGAGAAAACTGATTATGCATGCACAGATATATACATGTATGTAATTAGACAGAGAAAGAGAGGGAGAGAAATATTTTTATACATGCACACATTCACATGCACTCACAGAGTAGACTATAAATTGGCATATACATCCTAACATTCTTTCCAACCTGACAGTGCCACCTTGAAAGCCAGGAATACTGGGAGACTTGCTGTAGTAGTGTATAAAGGGAAGTCTACTTTGATATTTCACATCAGTGTGATGCCTAGAATTGTGTGGACCAGACTCTCCCTCTGGGTGTCCTTGTTCTAATGTTTCTTTCCCCTCAGCTGTCTTTCTTCCTCTTGTACATCTACCTGTCCCCTTCCTCCAGGTGCCTTTTTCTTTTATCTTGAACTTTCTAAAGCACAACAAGACAAACTGTGTTGTTACTCAGTTTGACATTGCTTGCTATATCATGCACTCCCTTTCCACTGTTGAATCAACAAGACAATATAAAACTTTTTAGGGGGATAGAACTACAGCGCTGAAGTTATGAGAAGATGACAATATATTACCCATTTGCAAGGCTAAGGAACATGTCTAAAGGGTCTTCCTCCCCCATGAAAATCCATCCTTCACCAGCTCGAGCTGGGCAGGACAGCACTAATTCCCAGGATGTGTAACTTAGTGAGGGCTGTACACCTCTACCAGTGTAGACTGGAACTGTATCAGCCTGGTGTTAACAGTTCCCACGGTTCATGAATCAGCCTCATCATACCATGAAATCTTCCAGAAGCAAAAACGCTGAAGTATTTCCAAAAAATTTCAAGACTTGGCAATGCGGCAGAAAGCAGTGTAATGAGTATGTATGAATGTTTGCATATGTGTTGCACCGACACAAGTGAAAATGTTTTTTGTTAGTCTGTAACAGCCTGAGAATGTCTTTGTCGTTAATACTGTAGTCTGTGGTAAGTAGATATACAAATATACTTAAAGTGTTATTCATACGTTAAATTCAATCTTAGAAGCTTGACTAAAATAGTATATGCTGTTGAAATCATTGATAAACAGAGGTTTCTCTGTTGAGAATGGGTAGTATTTTGCATTGTCCCACTGAAAACATTATACTGAACATACTTTTCCTTCCATGCAAGTATAAGATGAGGGTCAGAATTTTCTCTTCTCCTGGGAATTATATTCATAAGCTTTCATGCTGAGATTACAATCAATTTGTTAGTATAATGATATGATCTTAGTTCCACGTTGCCCTCTGCAACCTTTCTGCTCAAATTCCTATTTTTTCCATCTTGTGATGCTTCTGAAATATCTATAAACTGTTGCATTTTTATCACATTGAGTATTTATGTCCTTGAACACTTATGTTCTCACGCAGCTTTATGGACAGATTTTATGTGAAATTAGAATGTTTTATGTCTAAGAAAGGTAATACTTACTAGCTGATGAAACACTGTTCTTGGAACAGTTTCCCATGTATGGCTGCGTATATTTGTGCTTCTGACCATAGCACTTGCTAGTATCCAAATAAAATTAGCCCAATGATTTAGCAAAAAGAGGTTTCCCAAATTTCAGTAAAAGTACACGCATCCTTTTGCCTTGTGGAAAAAAAAAAGCTCATATAATACTCAAAGCAAAAAGAAAATGTCCTTTGAATTCAGAATATGAGCACTATCATTCAAAACACACTGAAACTAAAATCGTTAACCCCTGGGGGAAGTGGTTGAATGGATGAAGACTACTTAGCATAGCAGTTGGATACATGAAGCATGAAAAATGACATGGTATTAATTAGAGGGACAACACCAACTAGTCAAAAGCACAACAATGGTCTTGAATTGCTGATTTGTTATCTTGTGTCTATTACTTTTAATTAGCATTACAGAATGTTCAGGAGTTCTTGTTGCTTTGTTTCTCTTAATTATGTAGAAAATAATGCAAGATATGCTTAAAAGCATTTGCTTTGCAGAATAGAAGACTGCCTGTACTCTAGCTCTGACATTCATGCCCCTAGGAATACACTCGTGCTGGATTTAGGCACTGGTTGTTGACATGGGTTGTAAACTACTATATTGTTGCAGACTATTTGATGTGTAACATATTTTTCTTGGATGTGGTGAGCCAGATATCATACAATATTAATATTTTCATATACAGGAAAACCATGTAAACTGATTGAGAAATACCAAACACAGAAACACACAAGCCAGAATTTTTTTTTAACATATATATATAAAAAGTCCTGTATATGGCAGAAATTGTCAGTGCCTTCCTTCTGTAGGAAGTTATGTATATATAATAATGATGATCATATCAATAATCATTAACAGTACCAATAGTTTTCATAAAGCATGACCTTACCCCTGATATTTCCTCATAAAGGAAATATAAAAGAAATTTTCAAAAAACTATAATAAGTGATAAAAATCTATTATAAAAAACACCCTTATAAAACACCCTAAATGGATGAAGGGGACACATTAATAAAAGAAATGGGGCAGAATAAAAGCAATAAGCATTTACGTAAATAGCAGCTGTTCTAAAAATATTTATTAGGAAAAGAACAGAAAAGATGGGGTAAATAAACCTAGATGAATGTCAGAGGAGAATGGGTCAATCACAAAAAGTATCTAATTGCCTTCTCAGCTGAAGTACACCAATGAAGAAACAATAAGAAACGATTAGCAACTGCACATAGATACTCGTCAAGAGAAGATTCTGAGCAGAGCACTCAGCAAGTATGAATCAGTGAAAAAATGTGTAAGATGCATCTTTGTTTTACAAGAGCAGACAGAATTCTAACTAATTCAGTAGGCAAAAAAGTCACACTGACTTTGGTGTTGAGTGATTGAAATACTTATATTTTGATAAACTTTGCTTGCACTTACACACAGATAAACCCATTAAATTCAGCTGCAGTTTGTATGACAGGTCATGCCAGAAATGGCCCAATAACCTCACCAGGTTTTTCACAGGGAAAAACATTCTCTTCTTGTAAAGTTAAAAGTTCTTGTTCAGACACTTTAGATGATTGGTATTCTCTTAATCTTAAATACATTTCATAATCAAATATTTATTTTAATTTATTAAGTGAAGAACATTCTCTTTGCTATGTGCTGTTGCATTCAGAGACAGCAGAAGGCCTTCCAAAGAAAAGTTGTGCTATTATCAGTCTTTCATGTACAACCTGACTTAGAACATTTATTATAAACAATAGACTTCCATGTGATTCCATGTGAGGATTTGATTAACATCAGTACTAAGACTTTGAGGGGGTATCTGAAGGTCACTAGAAAGAAACCAGATACAGATTTTGTACTTTAAATTTTATTTTTCTTTGGTGTAATAAAGGATGTCTGGCAATCTAAGTTGAGGAGAAGAGATGGTATACAAAGGCTTTTACAGATCAGGAATAAGCAATATTGGCAGGCTTGCGCTGGGAGCTTGCACAGTGCCTGCTTGTGTTATGTCTGGTTTTAGCCTCTGCTGCTCTTTCTATGGAATTTTAAAGCAGGACTTTATCTGACATTTCATCCAAAGTCCAGTGTCTGTCCTTGGAAGACTGAGCTAACTGATCCTAGAAAGCAGCAGACCGCAGGGTTATTGCAGCTTCTGAGTCACAGTTGTTGATCTAGAGTATCAGTTTCTAATCTTTCCCACTCACTGCGAACAAAGAGTCAAACAGGGTGTACAGAACATTGTGTAGCAGATCACCTCTTCTCTGAGCAGTGCTTCTGGCCACCAGCATCCTTTCCTGAAGGTGAGAAATCAGTGAATGTGAATGGCTTCCTAGTTCCACTTCTATCTTTTTCTCTCCTTGCTAAACTGTACCGACCTACAGGAATTGTTAACTTAGCTTTCAACCGTTTGCTGGATGACCTACAAAAATATTTTGAAAAATGGAAATTAGGTTATACACTCTGGCTCTTATCACAGTGTGTCATGCTGGTAATTTGTTACAGGATAGAACAAGCAGTATGCTGGAATTTCTCTTTGGAAATAGCTTCAGGGTTTTCAGTCCTGTGTCCAAACTTCAGTTTTATCATTATTGGTTCTCTGGAGAATTTTTCATTTATAATTGAGAAAACTTTCCTTTCCCTCTAATAACAACAACAACAACAACATACAACAACAACAATAATAATAATACAAAATGTAATTTAATGAAAGGAAACGTGAGATTTATTGCTCAAAGTATTGAAATAGGATTCAAACTCATGAACTCAAACTATAGGTCTGTATTGATTTGCTGCACTAATTTGTCTTTGGCATTGAGCAAATTAATTGTTATTTTTGTGCCTCAGTTTGCCCATTTGTAACACAGGAATTATAAAACTATTTACTTCACGGGAACTTTTTGGAAGGTTTAATTATGAGCTTTAATGGCTCTTAGGTGCATTGGATGGTAGATGCTGTGTAAGTTACAATACACTATTGTTCCCATTTGTCTTCTCCGTCATGGGAGTTCCTCTGCTTTCAAAGTCTTACAAATATGAATTATCCTTAACAGTAAGCAGACCCTTACGTTGGATGCAGTCTGAGGAAATATAGTGTAACAGTTGTTTCCAAGAGCTATATTTTATGTCACTGGATAGATTTAAATCTAGAAACCTGGAATAAACCCAAAAGTTTTCTTCATAGCACAATAAGAATGGTGAATACTGTATTTTATTTCTGCAGGTGCGCGAAACTGGCTGTAATAATTTAGCATTCTGTGGCATAGCCATATACTCATAGAAATGGAAGAATGTAATTTATGATATTCAGCTCAAGATAAAGTATCATCTAGATATGTCATTGAGGTAATTTTTACGGAATGGTTTTATGTTAAATATTCTGAAGGCCAAAGCCATTAAATCTGCAGTCTTAATTATCTTGTCCAGCACTGGTGTAGATCTCTTCTGAGATCATTAACTGTTGTTTATAATGCACTATTGAATATTATAAACAGTTTTCTTTTTCAAGGGATGACTCATTTTCCCTTCTTTTTCATGAATGAATCGTCTTGCAAATCCTATGTATTTGTTCGTTGGGAGACACATTAAATGGGCATATGGGTGCAGTCAGTTGCCTCTGTAACATTAGAAAAATCTAGCAATCTTAACAAATCATTTTCATGTGTTGCAGGTGTTGCCTATTAGAAGAAAAGATGTAGCTTGATGTTCTTTAATTAAAGTTTCAATTTCTTTAGTTATTATTCTGAAAAGAACTGAATTAGAAATTCTGCTACTGAGTGTCCTGTGAAGTCAGAAAATATTGATGGCCACTATGTCACTGCTACCAATATCTGTACATGCACATGTGTGATACATGAGTGTCGTGAGCTGTTGTAGGTCAAAATTCACAGTTTACAAGGCTCAGAGCTTCCTCCTCACCACAGAACATCCTCTTTAAGTAATCCTTTCTTTCTATTTCTGCTTAATCTTCTTTGATTCTTCCCTTGTTGAGTCTGTCTTGCTTTGTACATTATGAGCTATTTCAATAGACTGAAATGACCTCAGAGAGAATAAACTTAAATTGTATAAACACTTCCATGGACAGCAACATACTCAATTTTGTGTCCATCTTCTGAAGATGAAATTGATATTGTTACACCACCTTGTTCATGGATAATACAGGGACTTAAAACTTCAATGCCAAAATTAAGTAAGTGGAACACCTTCATGGCAAGTATGCAGATGTATTAATATTACATATAAAACCACTTACAAAAGGGTATTATATTGCTGGAAATTCACATTGGCAAAAAAGCTAGGAGTAAATGGCCTATAATAATTCACGGTTAGCATGAAAAACATTTTTATATTTGGGGCTTATTAGCACCTAAGTCTTGGTACATCAGTGTAGTTTCCATATTGGTTTCTAACTCATAGAATCATAGAATATCTCAAGTTAGAAGGGACCCATAAGGATCATTGAGTCCAACTCCCTGCTCTTCGCAGGACTACCTAAAACTAAATCATATGGCTAAGAGTGTCATCCAGATGGTCCTTGAACTCTGACAGGCTTGATGCCATGACCGCTTCCTTGGGGAGCCTGTTCCAGTGATCAGCCACCTTCTCAGTGAAGAACGTTTTCCTAATGTCCAGTCTGAACTTCCCCTGGCACAGCTTCATTCCATTTCTTCGTGTCCTGTCACTGGTCACCCCCTCTGCTGCCCGCCTTGAGGAAGCCGTAGACTGAGATGAGGTCGCCCCTCAGCCTTCTCTTCTGCAAGATGAACAAACGTGACCTCAGCCACTCCTCATAAGTCTTGCCCTCAAGACTTTTCACCATCTTGGTCACCCTCCTCTGGACACACTCCAGTAATTTGATGTCCTTCTTATATTGAGGCACCCAAAACTGCACACAGTACTCTAGGTGGGGCCACATCAGTGCAGTGTAGAGTGGGACAATCACCTCCCTCGACTGGCTAGCTATGCTGTGCTTGATGCACCTCAGGACATGGTTGGCCCTTTTGGCTGCCAGGCCACACTGCTGACTCATATTCAACTTGCCATCAACCCAGACCCCCAGATTTCTTTCCATGGGGTTGCTCTCCAACCTCTTGTCCCCCAATTTGTATGTATAACCAGGATTACCCTCTCCCAGGTGCAGAATCCAGCACTTGCTCTTGTTAAGTTTCATACAGCTGGTGATTAGCCAGCTCTCTAGTCTATCTAGATCTCTGTAAGGCCTTTCTACCCTTGAGGGAGTCCACAGCTCCTCTTAATTTAGTATCGTCAGCGAACTTAATGTACATTCGATTCTTGTGTCCAGATCATTTACAAAAACATTAAACACTGGCCCTAAAGTTGAGCCCTGGGGAACCCCACTAATGACTGGCTGCCAGCCTGATGTAACCCCATTTACTATAA
>VYZW01044364.1:3747-22558 GCA_013401315.1 Balaeniceps rex
CAGACAAACCAGACAGAAAGAGAATTTGCCTGCAGCAGATGGAGGGGCCTGAACTAGCTCCCAGGAATTGATCTGACTCCAGCAGGTCATTTTGGTTGACTGAAAATACAGTTGAAGCCTACATAAGCCAAAGGCTATGGTTGGTTACAGAAATTAAAAAGCAGAACAAGTAACAAGTGCGTCAGCTTCAGACTGAACTACAGTGACAGTATGACGAGTATTTCTAGTCACCCTTTTAAATGTCATGGTCTGATTTTGGAATAACCATCGATAAACACCATGTAATTTTTTTTTATTATTATTTTCAGGATTAACCTTAGATACTATAGTAGCATATAAGTAGCTGGGCCTTATTAACACAGGTTGGAGATAGGATTTTCTCTTAATCTCTACCAGACTGGCTTCTGTGTCTTCTGACACCAACACATGCCCACTTAGGGGCAGACTGGGTCCTGCTAGTTCCCTTCTGTACTTGCAGTGTCCTCCAACTCCCTCCAATGCTCATATTGAGCAATGACTCACATCCAGAAATGGCATTGTGTCTTTCAACGAGATAGCCCAAGACGTGGGTTGGAGTGGCTCAATGAAAAATTAATTAAAAAAAATAGAAAATCTATTCAGTAAATTGAATATGGTATCATACTTCTGCACTGTTACTGATTGCCATAGTCATACTCACATAACCTCACATCTTTCAAAATCTTAAAGAAACATTAACTAATACATGTTCAAAAGATACTTGCACATTAATAAATTGAAGTGAGAAAAAAGGAATAATCACAGTGTACAGATGAGCACTATATAGCCTGTACCTGTACCATGCATATATATAACTCATACCATGTACCAGCCATCACCATGCTGGTGTACCCAGTATAGCTCTCTGCTTGGGCCTCTCTCATTCCCCAGTGCATTTGCTTCTGCCTGAACTATTTCCTCGAGAATCAATCTGAGCATCACTTCCTGGTCCTGCATTGTTAAGGCACATATTCCCCTTAACACATAATATTTAAATATATGTTTTGACTCTCAGAAGTGCTGGTCAGAAGAGAGATGATGAAACTCTAACAATGTCTCTGTTCACTTTGTCATTGTGAAGACATAATATGATGACATCATTCAAAACATCCATAAAGTGACACAGCTAGACTTTTTTTCAGAATCAACTGAACAATAAAATAGCACTGGATGTAATTCAAAAGCAAGGACCCTTTTGCTTTGTTAGTTAGTGCATTGCTATTATTATCATCCAAAGTAAGTATATGAAAAAAATCTGAGTATTTTGCTTCTACAGATAGAATAATAAGAGATACAGATCCCGAGCATTTTTAGGGAAAAAATTTTCTGACAAACCAGTCTTAAAAACAATTTTCTGAAGCCACATAGTCAGTCAAAATCCTTCCTGGGTCAACCTGCATTGATCAGAGTAATTAGACCATTAGGCAATGTTCTTTTAGACCAGTCAGTTTCATGGTCACTACAGAACAGGAGCAGGATTCCAAAGCATGTGGCCAAACACCATTTTTTTTTGCCTGTCTGTTAAACAAAGTGTAACCTTTTCTCTGTGATACGGGTAGACTTTGAGCAGTGGTCCATATCTTTGTCACCTTGATTTTAGATGCACCATTACCTTCAGACCACAATGAATTAATATTAAGGAAAAGGTAAAGATGACATTTTGCGTCATTCTGTTTAAACAATAGCTAAAAGTAGATTACAGTAACTCTTCAGGAGGGAAAATACTTGCAGCTTCCTTATGTCTGCAGACAATTTCCCCCATGCAAAGGGAATTTCCAGTGTCAATTTCTAACTGGTTTGGATGTACTTAGTACTACTTTTATGAGGCTGTAAACAAAGCAGAACTTCCTAGACCAGAGAACAAAATATTTGTATATCAATACTGATATTTTTTGGAACTTTCCTTATATGCAATGATACAGACCTGTACCAGGAAGAGGTGAATCAAATAATAAAAACATCTCTTAGGAACTCAAGGAACATGAGACCTCTAGATTCTGTGTAACTGCTAAGTGAGGACACTGATGTCAGAACAACCACTGTTTCTAAAAGCGTTTGCTTTTCCTGTGTGTTTTTGTAAACCACCTGTCCAAAAGACATTTTGAAGTGAGAGTTTTTCTTCTAAGAAAGGTGATGAGAATCTTCATGCTATGTCACCTTCTCATGCAACCACTGCTGAGGACGGACAACTTGTTTCAGTCACACAAGGCATAAGCTCCAGAAGAACTTCAAGTGTCACCTGTAGCAAAATACCAAAGCCCAAATCTAAGTGATCTAAGAAAAAGCAGTGCACAGAAGTCCTTAATTGTACACAGTATGTTTCAGTTACACAGGTACCTAAAGGTGCCTAACATTCAGCAAGAATTTCATCTGTGAGTCTGATGCACAATAAATAGGCGTTGAACCAAGCAGTTCCTGCTCCCAAAGCAGTGTCGCCAGCGTGCCAGCTTCAATGCTGCCTTTCTTCTCCCTCCAGCTGCTGTCATCTCTCCTGCTGTGCCCTGCAGAGCAGGGAGGTCTGCAGAACCAGGCAGGGGATGCTCTGCCCTCAAGTTCTTCAGATACACAGCTCATCTTCCACCCACAACAGAGGAAGAGAACAATTTGGCCTTTATGTGATATTATGACTTTAAAAGTGCAATTCTATCAGGATAGAAAGGAGTCCTCACACAAAGGAGTAGGTTAATGGGAAGACATTTAAATAAGTTACCTAAGTCTTGGAACTCACACAAATTGTTTTCAATGTTTAGAAACACATACATGCATATGTATGAAAGAAAACCTTTTAAAGGATGAAATTCTTACTCAACCTCAGTTATAGTCATCTCCTTTCTAGACATGTTTGGTGTCTAGTCTAAATTCCATCAATGGCCACTAGTGAGAGAACAAGAGATTCAAAGGGTCCTTCATCCCACCTATTTTGCCTCTTATCATGTAACAGGATTATTTTCTTCTTGGCACTGACTGTCCCTTTATATTTGACCATACAGAGAACCTGATGAATGAGATATGGTGGATTTCAGATGACTAAAGTCTGATGACCAAAATATTTAAATTACATGTTTCTGGCTCTTTCAGCAGGTTCCCTTCTCTTGAACCAATTGCTTTGGTTTGAGTGGCACAAGGCAATCACAATGTGCATTAAGGGAAAAAACAGAGATTCCTTTTGTAAGTATGATTGGGCATAAAGGGGTACATGAGAATGAGAGAGGGACATGGCACGAGCATGCTAAACCATGATGCATTCTTGCAATATTTGCTAGGAGACAGACACCTTAGGAGAATCTATTTACCACTGCCCTTAGAAATTAACCCCTGGCAGCTCTCTAAATTGGGGGAAAGATGTCTTTCATTAGCCCACTGTCCTGGTTTCAGCTGGGAGAGACTTAATTTTTTTTCTAGTAGCTGACATAGTGCTGTGTTTTGGATTTAGTTTGAGGATAACATTGATAACACACTGATGTTTTAGCTGTTACTAAGTAGTGTTTACACTAGTCAAGGACTTTTTCAGCTTCCCATGCTCTGCCAGGTGCACAAGAAACTGGGAGGGGACACAGCCAAGATAGTTGATCCAAACTGACCAAAGGGCTATTCCATACCATATGATGTCATGCTCAGTATATAAACTGGGGGGAGTTCGCCAGGAGGCTGCGGTTGCTGCTTGGGAACAGGCTGGGTATCAGTCAGTGGGTGATGAGCAATTGCATTGTGCATCTCTTATTTTGTATATTATTATTATTATTTTTATTTTTATTTTCCCTTCCTTTTCTGTCCTATTAAACTGTCTTTATCTCAACCCATGAATTTTATGGGTTAAACCAGTAGGCAGCTAAACACCACCCAGCCGTTCACTCACTCCCCCTCTCCCCAGTGGGATGGGGGAGAGAATTGGAAAAAAAAAAGTAAAATTCCTTCCTTTTAGGAAGAATTTTTACTGCTTCCTTCCATTTGCTAGCTTAGGCCAGGAACAGATTTATCTGCATGGAAGGTTTAGGGTTATTGCACAAATTCCCAGTAGTTGTCATTCATTAGCCCCTCTCAGCACCCCATCCACAGTGCTGCTGCATCTGACCAAAAATATACTTTTCCTTTGAAGTGCTCACCATTGAAACATATCCCTCCTCTCAAACCCTCTTCCAGATGTGTTCCTAATTTCAGGCCAAATTTGACTTTCCCCAAGGAAATGGCTGCAGGGCTGGTACCCCAGGAAACTGTAGGCAAAAACATAACAGAATTCAAGGACAAAAGTTAAAGAAACTCTTTTCTTTGTGCTATGAAGAAATTCAAAATAGATGATCACAACTGTACCTTCTAGTCTTAAAATCCTAAGTTCCACGTTTTGTTTATTACAATATATCACAGAAGGCAGAAATTAATCATCTGTGAAACAATGTAAGTTTCTTATGAAAGCCAAACTATACTTTCAAATCTGATGTTAAGCCTAATGGATTTATTTTCTTTTGTTAGTCCATGATCTGTTCAGCAGGGCAGGATAGCTCGTGAATTTGACCATTCTCTTGGACAAGCCACTCCAAGGATGCAGACTATCTCATGTTCACCATATAGAAATTTTTCAGCTCAGAGGAATTCTACCTTCCCCATGATGATCTAAGAGCCATATAGCCCTTGTATGGCAAGTTGCACTGAAATGGTCCCAATGTGAATGGCTAAGCTTCACTCCTCCCCTGTAATACATCATAGCATAATAACATTAATTCTAGTATAAAACTGGATGAACAATTTGCTGAGGCCTGGAGGGAATAGTATAATTATAGGTAAATGGAATATATGAGTGTAATTTACCATTATTAGTCCTCATTTTCAAAAAAATCATAAAAGTATGCTTAACTAGAGTGAAAAGCACGCATGTCCTCTGGAAAACTAGCTCAAGAAGAACACCTCTTATTGCATAACATTCTGGAACAAATCCAAGTATTTTGGAATATATTTAACATATTGAACAAAAATCCAGAATGCAGAAGAATGAAGAATTTATATATAGCTATTTTTGCTGCAGCTAAAAAAAAAAAAATCCTGTTGTTATGACTACTTGCACAGTGACCTTACTGAAATTCTTTCAATTAAGTTCATACTCCTCTTTACAGTATTACTTCCTTCTACCTCCCCTTTAGGTGAGAATGTTTACTGTATACTGTTGGGAAGGGATAGCTCAATAAACTGTGTGATAAGCAATGTGTCATCTCTACAAGCTCAAAGTACTGAAATTTAACAAGATCTAAAAGAATAAAACCATATTCTGCATTTGGTCCAAGTGCCTTAGGCTTATAAAAAGATGTGTGAGCTCTGGCCTATTCTCTTTTTATTTTTAAGATAAATCAGTGGTTTTGTCAGTGAATTTTCATCCCTGTTTCAAAGTTTTTCACACCTCTGGGATCTGACTCTGACAGACCATCTGTGCATAGACCTTTCCTGCGAGCCCCCAGCACTTCAGGACTCTCTTTAACACTGTAGGAATGTTCCCAGCAATGTGTGAATGAAGAATCCAAACTAAAGAGTCCATTTAGTTTTAGGCATAGTTTTAAGACATAAATGAAGTGAATGATATTAAGATCCCTTTGCTGATTTGCTAATAAATAATAGTGTGGAAATAGTTACAGACTGCTCATTTGAATCAGCTGTTTTCATGAGATTCTGATCCAGTTCTTTCAAGCAAAAAAAGATATACATATTTTCATTCAGTTTTGATGAAAATTCACAAAGTACTGTAATGTAAAGAAATACAGAAAGTTTTCCCTGGGATTAAAAATGCAGAAAATGCAGCATTTGAAAGAGGAGGTGGGTGGCACATGTAATGTGAAGCCAAAAGAAAAGGTTTAAATGTAGCATTTTTTCACATGTACACTTCACTTTGCAGAATATACTGACTCCACCAGTCAGCTATCAGTATTGCCTGTAAATTAGTTCCACTATGCTTGAAACAAAATCATGGTTATTTTACAATGGCTGTAGGATCATAAAATGACAAGCAGAGCCTGCTGAGACCACTGACATTCTGCAATCTTTTCTACAGAGCCCAGAGAAAGAAAAATAGATGTTTCTCAGCCATTTACATTACCTTCGCATTGATCTGTGGTCCAGAAAATCAATGCTGGCTGTGGTCCAGCACACCTGCTATTTTCTTAACCTCAACAATGTTCATAATCTTACACACAGTTCATAGGAACTATGAGCAAGTAAAATTAAATAAATTTTTTTTTTCTAGATTTCATTTACCTTCTTTCCAACTGTCAAGAACATGCAAGCAACCATAAAGAGGAAAAAGTCCTGCCTGGATGTTAACGTCCCGAGGCATCAAAAGGACATTGTCAACCTGCAGCTGTTGATCTGAATACTGAGCACTCCTTTGCATGCATGCAACTTTGAGCGTGTGTGTTTTACGTAAGATCTTTCAGTATACTAGCATCTGTGGCAGTGCAAGAAAATGATGCATGCAATGTATATTTGGTCAAACAAGATAGTACCTGAAAAATCCTTCACTTGCTTCTGTACCACAGATCTAAAACTCAGATACTAGAATTCTGGTTGTCCTGCTCTTGTCTTCCTAAAACCCAACTGGCACTTAGAAATGCAGGTGCAGTTCTCCAAGGAGAGTAGTAGGCAAATGAGTGATGTCTTTTCAACCTGCTGTTCTTAAAAGTTTGCTGCGATGGAGATTCTGAAGCCTCACCAGACAATCTGCTGCAACCCCAACTATCCTGGTGTTAGAGCATTTTTCCTACCTGCTAAGCTAAGTCTATTCACAGCAGACACTTCCTTCCCCTTTGCCACCATGACCCATGTAGCTGTGGAGTGGTACCACATCTTTCTTCAACCCTCTCTTCTCCAGACTTAGCAACCCCGTCACCTTGAACTTTCCACAGAAGTTATATTTTAAATAACATTCCTCTGGGTCACCTCTGTGCTCCCTTCAGTTGGTCCCCACCTTTCTAGATGCATGATGCACAAAATTGTATGCAAAACTCTCCTCAGGAACATATCAGCAACTGTTGGAGCAGAACAATGATTTCACTTGTTTTACTTCTGGTTTCAAAAGAGCAAGACTTTGTTTTTTAACTCCCATGCAGCTTGTGATCAACTATTAACTAGTTCCTCATCCTGCACAGTAATGTGTAATACTTAACCACAACCACAGCACATGATTTCAATTCCTTTTGAAACTGCACCTTGTTTTGCTGGGTCCTGGAGGTCAAATGATACATCTCCAACTTAAATGTGTATCACAGTCTGGTTTAATGTGCACCTGCAAATTCCAGAAGGCTTCATTGCTTCTATCCGCAATGCCTGTACTTCACAAGAAATGCTTTGTTAAAAAAGTCTCTAGTTGATTTTGTTTCCCAACTCCAGTATTTAAAATCATTTTTCATCATCTTTTTTGTTGTTGTTTATGTCTTTGAATCTTTATGTCTAATCATTTACCTAGCCCGCAAGGAACTAGTATGTCCTTGTGTTTATTCCAAATAAGGACTTAATAAACAATAACTTACCAGATAAAACCTCAACAAAAGAGATACTGCCCTCCATAGATTTTAGCTTCCCTTGGGTTATCCTATGCAGGATGCCAACATGAAAACCCTGTTCTCTGCTTCATATAGAAGAGTAAGCTGGGGAACTTGAGTTTGTTGAGTTCCCATCACTTTGGATGAGACACTAATACAAATCACTCCAAATTTTAATAATGTGGCCAGACAGAACTTGACTAGGTCTGTTTTGTTAAGATTTCATAGCATAGGTAGGTCTAGTATCACACCTGCTCAATTTAAGCATTGTCCATAACTCTCACATCAGGACTTTAGCATCATATAAGAGCAGCATTTAAATTCACACCACCAAACTCAGGAAAGCACTGAGGGAGGGAATGAGTGGTACTACACTGACTTCTTAACAAAACTCTGTTTAATTAATGGTTTCTAGAAAGAAAGCAATGTGCTTTTACTGGTAGAAGACAATGTCTATTCATGCAAATTCCTTCATGCAGGGCACCTGTGGGAGGTATCTTTTGCTTACTCGCAAACACGATGATTATTCATTGCACTGGGCCAAACATTATCCCTTCTGGAGCTGGATTTAACAAAACCAATCATGAGCTCTGCTTATCTTCTTTAGGGCTTGAAAACTTCCAAGGATCTGCCTTGCTCAGGTCAGCAGAAGACAGCACAGAACATCTTTACAGAGGCGTGTTCATACCTTTTACAGCCCAGGAGGAGCTGGCAGCCCACATGCAGCAACCAGAAGCTGCAGAAGTAGTTAGACCAGGAGCAGTCACCAGTTCCAGAAATGCTGCCTTTTGGAGAGCTCTCCTCAAGACCAGGCTCAGGTCTGGAGAAGCAGTGGGTTTGCAAGCCCAGCACTGCGTGCTCTGCAGCTGAGCACAAGCTGCTGGTGGGCAGTCAGCCCCCATCCCTTCACCAGCTTCCTACAGAGCCACATACACCCTCCGGGTCACCTGCTGAACTGCTCTTTGGCTGGGGACCATACCTGTGCTCTGGTCATGGGTAACCAAGGCACCCAGCAGGGCTGAGCTTGTACAGGATAATATGATCCCCACAGAGGAAGCAAACATGTCCAGTTTTTATCATACCTTCTAGGTTTTGCCAGCCTCTGTTTCAAGGTCATATTGCCACATTTCCTGTTGACTAGATTACTCAATTTGCTAAAATTGGGTCTCTCATATATTGTTGTTTTATGATCTCTTCCCTCATTATGCAGAATTCAAAGGTTTTAGTCACTCCTACCAAATTTCCACACACCTCACATGACTCCAGCAGCTCTTTTTAAGGACACATTTGCTATGCTGTTCATCTGTCATCTCCTCTCTCTACAGCAATCATAGGTTCATTTATCCCTACAATTTTGAATTTAATAATACTTGATCTTTTCAAGTACCCCAGAAATCCTGAACTAGGTGAATATATAGTATGCCTTCCATTTCTGTGGTTGCCTTTTTAAAGGCAATTGAATCCACCTTCAACTGTGCAACTTCAGCTATCTACCAGCTGAGATTGCCAGTGTGAAAGTTGAAAGGCTGATATGAGAGCTTGGAGTGGGGAACCTAGAAACTGAAGGAGTCAGGTTGTTGTGGTAGGTTTTTTAGTCAAGTGATTAGTAGGGTGAGAATAAAAAAAAAAATCCTGTAGAAGAGCATTGATAGGGACAGGATTGCTAATATGCTGTGCTGCCTGGAGAAGACAAGGCTGAAATCCTAAACCAGATTTTAGTGTGCTGTCTAGATCTGATACAACCTTGAGCTGAATGGTCTGTGTTATGGCAGAGGGTGGTGTAGCAGTACCAGGTAATAAAGAAGATTAAGTTTGATTAGTTCTCCATGCTTGGTGCTAGTTCTCCTGCTCAAGGGAGGCTCAGGAGAAGTGCCACAAGCCAATGTGCCTTTTTTTGGAAAAAGGGGGCATGGAGAAGGGCCGAACATGACAGTATCTTGGGCAAAGCTAGAGTTTGGATTATACATGTATATATTCTTAGCTTATGCTTGCTTTCTTTCCTGCTTTCTACTGAACTCTCTCTTCCACTTGTTATAAAACTCTTGCATGCCACTTCTGTCAGGACAGTAAAAGCTTTGGATGTCTTATTTTCTGTTACAGTGATTTCATACTGGCTCTCTACTATTGTAGAATTCTCTTCTTTCAGACCCACAGGGATGTACTCTATAATCATTTAAAGCTAATGTAACTTCAGTTGTTTTTTCCATGTTACGTGAAAGAAATCCAGCTGTTGGGAAAAGAGGCTGGAAGCTGTAAAGTAGGCTGACTGAAGTTCTAGTTTGTCGTGGTTTAACCCCAGTTGGCAACTAAGCACCACACAGCCGCTCGCTCACCCTCCCCTGCCCCCAGTAGGATGGGGGAGAGAATCGGGGGGGGGGAAGTAAAACCCATGGGTTGAGATAAAGGCACTTTAATAGGACAGCAGAGGAAGAGAAAAAAAAAAAATACAAAATAAGTGATGCACAATGCAATTGCTCACCACCCACTGACCGATGCCCAGACAGTCCCTGAGCAGCGATCGCTGCCCCTCAGCCAACTCCCCCCAGTTTATATACTGAGCACGATGTCATATGGTATGGAACAGCCCTTTGGTCAGTTTGGGTCAGCTGTCCTGGCTGTGCCCCCTCCCAGCTTCTTGTGCACCTGGCAGAGCATGGGAAGCTGGAAAAGAAAGTCCTTGACTGGTGTAAGCACTACCCAGCAACAACTAAAACATCAGTGTGTTATCAGCATTATTCTCATACTAAATCCAAAACACAGCACTATGCCAGCTACTAGGAAGAAAATTAACTCTATCCCAGCTGAAACCAGGACATAGTTTCACACCACACCACCTCTAAGTACATCACAGTCTGCAGATTTAGCTGATCTAGCCCAGGTGAGCTATTGCTCAGCTTGTCTATCCTCTTCCACTCTAGGGCATAGTAATGATGCTATAATTGTGCTCTGTTTGCAAGGTAAGCATAATTTGAGAATAAATAGTTATAAATATGCAGAATGTTGTATTTTTCAAAAAACCCTAAGAATTCTGGCAAAATGCACCAGCTTTGGTTCTGCCCTACCAGAAGAAAGCAATTATGCTCCTTGTCAAACTAGAGCAGATATGTGGTTTTGAGAATGCAGGTCTCTCAGACCCTGCTTCTACGAATCCAGAGACTTCTGAATATCCAGCTATCTCAGTCATGCATTCGAGAGCAGCTTTAGCTGTCTGAGAGATTCATCTGATAGCTAGTTACTAACCTTAGTCTGAAAATTCTCCCATCTGTAATGGTGAAATGAAAGCTGAATTTTATTTTCTTTGGTACTGTTAAAAAGATGTTAGTGGCAGCAGTGTAGCTTTGGCTAGTACAGATAAAGTAAGCAAACCTCTCTTTCTCCCACAAAGAAGATATACTGTAGTCTCATCGTGTGATGTTGGCTAGAAAATTGCTGGAAAAGATACACTCATATTCAAGTGCGTTGGCTTCCCCGTTCACTGGGGAAGTGGGGATAGCTTCCTGATCTCTGCAAGGATGTTACATCACATGGTAGCTAAACCAAGCAAGGCCTCCACACAGTTCAGTTGCTAAATCAGTAAAGTCGCATGAGGTTGCATCCCTAAAATGGAAACTGGCATGTTTCAAGCAGATTCATCATTACAGAAGTTTTTCTTTCCAAAATTAACCATGAAATTTTTGCCATTAAGTGTAGGCACGTTCAAATCTTTTCTCTCAACAATTTCTGCTCCTATGTATCTCCAACCATTAAAGTCTCACTATTCATGTAGCATAATATTCCCTTAGCTGCCTAGTGCATTCATTTACTGCTTGTTCACCATATGAAAAAGTGCATTGCCGTCTTGAGGTATACTCATGTCACACTTTGTTCCATTCATAGCATTAGTCTCTATCCATTTCATTTACCCGTATGTATAGAGTCCCTAATGATAGAATATCTTTCTATGTTCTTCCATTATGCTTACTTTGCAAGTTAATGTTATGGTACTATAACTATTACACGGGGTGAACAGCCTGCTAGCATGTATGCACTCTGTATAAAAAATAAGTAAATAATCATGTCTTCTCATTTCATATCTGTTTCTCTTCAGTTTACGTTCATATCACAAGACAAAGATGCAAAGAAATAAGGCCCATATAAATTCATAAAAATAATATATAGAAATAAAAGAATGTCTTACTGTGACAGAGTTAGATTCTATAGAGGTATAAAAGATGTCACAAGCTATAGAACAGGCCAGCTACACATCGGGTCCAACAGAGAAAACTAACAATCAACATAAAAACAGTTGATCAAACATTGATCCAAATTTTCATCTTAAAGACCACTAGTGCAAGCATGTGAACTTCGCTTTCATGCAACATTGCCTACAAATTTGGCTTGGTGGGCAGCTATAGAGCTGTTTCATGATCTGCTGCAGTTTTTGACTGGACAGGTATGGGCTGGGGTTTTTTTGAAACCTGGGGACAGGTATGGCAAACCAGGGGAGAGTTTCCCAGAAGCTAACTCCTGCTTGCATATTCTTGCAATTAATGTAACTGCCCTCAGTGGTTTAAGTCAGACATCCCGAGTGAAAGTAAAATAATATGAAGTTTTTATTTCTTCACAAGGAACTTTGGTAATAAGGCAAGGAATGAAGACTACTAATTCTACAAATACTGGTGTCACCAAGAGCATGATGCATTTGCTCTTTTAAGATCTGACACTATTGTCTGTATTAACTGCAGGAAAAGCCACACTTGCTTGATAAGAACGTGCACATTATTGAAGTCACTACTTTTTTTCTTAGGATTTGGGAAGCTGTCATAATCCACAGTCCAACAGCTGTATCAGCCAATACAGGGTAATGTTCTGCTGTGACCTAGACAGAGAGCACATCCCTGGTGCAATGCCTCTGGTTTTGCTGTACACAAGCAATGAATTTAAAGTAATTGTATACTACAGAAAACCAGCTGTATTGGAATCATATAAAACCTACTGGGCTTGCTTTTTTTGTTGTTGTTGTTCTTGTAATGGTATGGTCACTGATCTGTTACTTGTGCAAAGGAGTCAAACTCCTTCCACCCTTTGCAGAGCAGTAAATGACAACTACCTCCAGAGTAAGCCAGAGTAACAGCAGGCTGAGGCAGGTCATGCTCAGACAGGATGCTGTGACAAATTATTTCTAACTGTAAAGGGCTGTTTATTTGTAGCAAGAAACCCCTAGGCTAGTTTCCTCCTTAGTTTCCATAAAAATTTAAACTTGCATTATGTAAAAATGCAAACTTTACTTACAGTAAAGTTTTGGGACACAGAGCTAGGACTGAGGAGAGTCTCCCTTTAATGTGTAATCTTCTTTTGTTACACACTAATGTAAAGGATCATGAAGGATTAAAATACACAAAAGCTTATTGTTCCTGACCTGTGATCAGCCATAACCACCTGGCAGTGACAACTGCCTCCATAGTGATGTCAAGTTGATTTTAAAGGGCCAGGGTTCTGGGTGTGCTTCCAGGAGTGTTTCACTCCAGACCAGGCATGTGTTTCCAAAACCAGTTTCCCAAACATCTGCACTCATTGCACTTGGATTCACACCGGGATCAGCTGGGCAGGAGCAAACTGTGTCCCTTTCAGATGGTACCGAGCCAAAAAGCACACCACCCCACTGATGGATGCTCAGCCTGACGGACCAGACCTGAGCTGGTCTGGAACAGCCCCCTCCCACATGGGTGCCTGGGCCTCAGCACCTGCTCTTTCACCCCCCACATCCACTTTACTCCTTAACATAGACATAGACTTTGGTGCCTGGAAAAGAGCCTAAGCAGACTTTTGGCAGTGATGAAATTGTGATGTGAAATTCCCCCTTCCATTTTCTTGCCCTGAAAGCTGTCTAACTCTAGTGGGTTGGCCTTGGCTTGCTGCTAGGTGCCCACCCAGCTGCTCTCTCACTCCTGCTCCTCAGGAGGACAGGTGGAGAAAATAAGATGAAAAAGCTTGTGGTTTGAGATAAGGGCAGGGAGATTGCTTACCAATGATCATCACGGGAAAAACAGATTCAACTTGGGGAAAATTAATTTAATTTATTGCCAGTTAATAACAGAGTAGGATAGTGAGAAATAAGAACAAAAGTAAAAACACCTTCCTCCCGCTCCCTCTTCTTCCCAGGCTGAATTTCACTCCTTCGTTCTCAACTCCTCTACCCCCTCCCCGCCATCCCCCAAGTGGCACTGGGGAGATAGGGGCTGGAGTCAGTTCATACACTTTGTCTCTGCCGCTCCTTCCTCCTCATGCTCTTCTCTTGCTCCAGCATGGGGTCCCTCCCATGGGATAGAGTCCTTCATGAACTTCTCCAGTGTGGTTCCTTCCCATGGCTGCAGTTCTTCACAAACTGCTCCAGCATGGGTCCTTTCCACAGTGTACAGTCCTTCAGGAACAGACTGCTCCAGTGTGGGTCCCCTGCAGGGTCACAGGTCCTGCCAGTAAACCAGGTCCTGCCAGTAAACCTGCGTGGGCTCCTCTCTCTCCACGGGTCCCCAGGTCCTGCCAGGAGCCTGCTCCAGCGCACGCTTCCCACAGGGTCACAGCCTCCTTCGGGCACATCCACCTGCTCCAGCGTGGTGTCCTCCATGGGCTGCAGGTGGATATCTGCTCCACCATTAACCTCCAGGGCTGCAGGGGGACAGCCTGCCTCACCACGGTCTTCACCACGGGCTGCAGGGGAATCTCTGCTCTAGAGCCTGGAGCATCTCCTCCCCCTCCTTCTTCACTGACCTTGGTGTCTGCAGGGCTGTTTCTCTCACATTTTCTCACTCCTCTTTCCCAGCTGCTGTGCAGCATTCTTTACCCTTTCTTAAATATCATATCACAGAGGTGTCACCAGCATCACTGATGGGCTCAGCTTTGGGCAGTGGCAGGTCTACTGGAACCAGCTGTGTCTGACATGGGGGCACCTGTGAGGACTTCTTACAGAGGCCACCCCTGCAGCCCCCCTGCTACCAAAACCTTGCCACATAAACCCCATCCACTAATATCTGCCTATCTCCATGTCTAACATGCTTCCTGGTTCTGGCCTGTAGCCTCAAGAGGGTGAGAACAAAGGAAAATTCATTTCTTGGAACAAAGAAAAATGAGAAGAAGGAGAGGGGAACAAGGACAGGGCTTCACTTGAGTAATGCTTTGCCTGAGGTCGAGTTATTGCCTTACAAAGGCAGGAGGTTGTATTTACAGGAAATGAAATGGCATTTAGACATTAATCTTTTTAGATGAACACCAAAGTTCTTTTTAAGTGTGTGTATTAATGTATTTATTAAGATTTTTACAAATTAGACACTGTCAAACAATAGTATAATCAGCTGCAACCCCATCAAGTCTATATCTGTTATATAAATTTTGTACACTATTGTAACATACTCATTTGTCAAATATTGTTTGGTTGGAAGCAGCTCTAATACTTTGGTAAATTTTATATAATTTAGAGAAGAGACCCTCTGAGAGAAAAAAAAACAAACTGAAAGGTAGAAAAGCAGACAGGATGGAAAAGTAAAATATTAGACCATAAAAAAGAAATGGCAAATAAAAATCAAAAAAAGGTGAGAGGATGTTCCCATGCCTTACAGATCTCCTTGAGCCAATGATGCAAGAATTTTTATATTGTTTTTGTGAGGCAAACATTTTTTTAATGGCAAATTTACTGCCTTTAAATTATATATTCATCATACCAGAGTAAAGAGAACAAGTAAGAGGTCTTGTGGCTATATCTGATTGTATTTCTTCTTGCAGTTTTGTGGAAAAAATCTGAGATAAATGCATCACAGATGGAGTCAGGAGTACTATTAAAACATGCAGTAACAATAAGAGGGTTTTTTATAACTAAGGATGACAGTCTGTGAGGTGGGAAATAGCACAATTCAGGTGTCTGTAGCGTAAGTAGCAACATCTGAACTGCTCAGCTAAGTGCTCCCTATGGTAGACAGCGATCAACAGGCAGTTACAAGCCACAACTAATCCAAGCGATTTTAGGAATCTAGTTACATGCAATGAAGCCCAGTGTTATCCTTCAGTTTCAAAGACATGGAGTGAAAAATAGTTATTCATGTGGGGTTTGGTTAAGCAACTACTCAGGCTGGTGAGGAGCTACGTGAATAACTGTTCTAAAGTTAGCAAGGCTTCTTTGTGACTCATTCTTCACCACCCGAGTGCAAGCGGTCCTTATTTGGTTGTGCAGCTTTTTAATGGTTGTGTTGCTTTTCAATGATGACAAAGTCAAAGTCCACCATGTTGGAAAACTCAAGCATAACTTGCTTTGTGTGAAACAGAGGCTGCAACTCTGCTCAAGGAAGGAAATGTTTGGTGAAAGAACATCTCAGTGGTATAACCAAGTTTACCAACAGGGTGTTATTGTCTTTATACTCAGTTAATGGAAATCAGAGAGAGGAATAGAAAAGGACCCGTCCTACACTCAGAGGACCTGTCTGACCAGCAGACAGCTTCCAGCCATGTATCAGTGCTGTGAATCAGGAATCATTTGAATAGAGATGATCATACCTCAACATGGTCATACCTCACAACTTCTAGGGAAAAACAAATGGTGTAAAAATTTTTTTTACCTATGCGTTCACATATGGCTGGTTTTAGTTTTTTGCAATCCTCGTGGCTGAATATCAGCTCTCTCTAATACAATGAGGTTAAATCAAGCTTCTGCACTGGTCTTACATTGACTGCATTCAAATTCAATCTCGCAGCTTTTATACAAGAGCATAAAACCCTGGTGGTAAGTCTGTAATTCCTCTGGAATCACTTTACTGCATGTCAGTTTACATGCAGTAGTTTACAACTTTAGAGAGATTAGGAAGTGCAAAAGAGAGAAAACTCATGGATTGAGATACAGACAGTTTAATAAGTGAAAGAAAGGGGTGGGGGGAGAGAGGGTAGTGATGCAAAGGCTCAACACCTCCTGCAAGCAGATGGGGAGGTCCAGCCAGTCTCCACTGGCTACCTTGGAAGACAACCCTCACTCCACCTTCTTCTCCTGCTAGCCCAGTTTTATTGCTGAGTATGACATTACCTCATACGGAATATCCCTTTGGAGAATTTGGGTCAGCTGTCCCAGCTGTGTCCCCTCCCAGCCTTTTTCCCACCCAGCCTCTTCCATACACTGTGGGGGCAGAGTGTGAAACAGAGAAAGCCTTGATGCTGTGCAAACACTGTTCACCAATACCCAAAACACTGGTGCGTTATCAACACTAGTTTAGCCACAAATCCAAACACAGCACCATATAGGCTGCTATGAAGAAAGTTAACTCCATCCCAGCTAGACCCATAACATTCACAAAGACATTCGAGCAGCTCTTGACTTGCATTAACTCCACTTTTGGCTGCATTCAGGTTGGGCAGAATCCAGCTGAGCCTCCTGTCCAAGTCAAATGACCAAGAAACAGTGATCATTCACCACTGAAGCATTCAGTTCTACTTCACTTTTTCATCCCACTCATGCCCAAAGGAGGCTCAGGTCTTAGTTTCTGTAAATGTATTTTTCTCTAGACCACAAAAGCTCTGATGCCCATCAAGGAGTTCCACATAGGACATAGTTTCGTGAAGCATCCTTGTTCACAGCAGGGTTACTCACCTCAGAAAATGTCACAGTGTAAACATTTCAGTGGCAATATTGTGAGTTGTCTTAGTAGAATTTTACATCTTGGAGTGCTCTTATTTTCCATGTGGCTACAGCAACTTCTATTATTAAATGTCTCTAACAGCATTTCTTCTGACCTCCTTGAACTTTCTCTACACAAGCCATACTCTCTGGCATAGGCACAGGTTCTCTGCTGAATGTAAATTATATGATTATGATGCTTGGGCAGGAAATTATTTTTCCTGACCGACAACATTTTTTGTCATTCAAGATCAAGACAAAAAGATAAAGTCTGCAGAATTCACACAGCTAAATCTAAAAATCAGCATCCGCTTCCTTTTGATATTGATCTTACTAGAATTAGATTGATTCCTGCTGATTTTGAGCCCAAAGAAATGAAAATTCTTTTCACGGAAAGCCCAATGTTCATCAAAACCCTCTCTCTTTTTTGAAAAAAAAAAAAAAAAGGAGGGGAGTTGACAAAATTCCAGCAGAAAATGAAGTGGAACATGACACCTATCATTTCTCAGGAAGCTCTTGTGTTTAAACTCTCCTTTTCAGTTTTGCCCATGCCCCAGTTAAAGATATATGTGAGTTGCTCAATAGTCTGTCAACTGGAATGGGGCTCTGGAGGCTTTCAAATTCCTCTTGTATATATGAGGAAATAATCAGTACCACACACTAGAGTCATGGAGTTCAAAATGGTTTAAACACATCCTCATCTCCTGCCACCTAGACACTGGTCCAGATCCTACTTTACTGCCACAGTCAGACATAAAGTCAGATGTTGAGGAAGAAAAAGATGAACCTGCTCCTAACAACCAAACAGCTTTTTTTCATCAAGCTTTAACATTTGGACATCAAAAGATTTCCTGGAAACCTACCAAAATGTACAGAAATGATCACACGGCAGGTATCTGGGCTGTTTTCAATATCAGGTGGAAGCATCATTCCTTTAGTAACTGTTTCAGACATTACTGTGTAATGTAGTTCTCTCCTGCATAATTCAGCAGTGTTTTGGTATAGACCATCTCTCTCTGAAATCAAAGTCTTTCTTGTCACGATAGCCAGAAGTGCATTGGGCTTAAGCAAGTAACCCACAAACTCTTCCATACATGTTCAGCTATACCCATACAAGCTGTCCTATTGTGAGAAACAGTAATGGGCTTTTCCCATTTATGCACCTTTCCCTTCAGATTAGAGGTAATATGGTCACAAAACTGCACAGCCTGAAAAAAATCACAAGCCAGCCTGTTGATTGGTGTTTCCAGTCCTCAAAAACTATCGGTTCCAGTGGGGTTTGGTGGAGCAAAGCTGTAGACCAGTGTTGGTCTCAGGGGACCAGGGAGGTTGTGGCTGCCCTGCTCAGCTTTGGTTTTCTCTGGCAGTGCTTCATGGACCTCTGTCAGATTGCACTGGTACAGATGGAGGTACAAGATAGCTCCACATTTGTTAGGGTAAGGGCCTCTCTTTTTTCCTGAGGGCTTTCATCCATTCTTGTAAATTATGGTTTATATCTAGTTCTCCAATGTAAAGAGACTCTCCTGAAAGGTACCATCTGAAAGGGACACAGTTTGCTCCTGCCCAGCTGATCCCGGTGTGAATCCAAGTGCAATGAGTGCAGATGTTTGGGAAACTGGTTTTGGAAACACATGCCTGGTCTGGAGTG
>VYZW01044365.1:6149-19390 GCA_013401315.1 Balaeniceps rex
CGCACCGGGGGGCGCCCGGGGGGCGCCCGGGGGGCTGGGCCGGGGCCGGGCGGTGGCCCGGGCGGGTGGCGGGCTCCCGGCACCGCAACGGCATGAGTAGGGCATGTCGGCATTCCTGTGGTGGGACCGGTGTTGGGGCAAGGCGGGAGGAAGAGGCAGGAAAAAGAGTTAAGAAATACTTGAAGCTTCAGGCTTACTTGCTCGCAGGTGTGTATAGCTATCGCCTTTCCTGGCTTCAGCTTTTCTACAGCTGGTTCTCTGGATAAATGGTGTCTGTTTGACACTGTGCACCGTCCAGGAAAACCCCCACCTGTCACGGTGTGTCCATATTTTCCCAGTGTTTCACACCTTCCTTGACCCACTTCCAGGCCTTTCTTTCCCAGAACTGTACCATTCCAGGAGCTCCCGAGAGAACCTGGGATCTGGGGTCTGGTGAGACCCAGGTGAGGAAGTGTCGCTACAGGGAAGACAGTGGCACACCCAGGGTGTTTTCTGAGCCTACCTTTCCCTTTGCATTACTAAACCCTGCCATGCCTTTTCAGTTCTTAAATGTTTTTTGGAGTTGTAGCCTATCAAAAATGCTGTTTGTGTGAAATTCATTTGTTGAAATGCTGGATGAAAATAATTTCTTTGATGTGATTCGAATGGCAATTTTCCCTTGTTAAATATTTTCAATAGATTAAGCCAGTTAAGTATTTATACATTTAATACATTTTGTGGTAGGTTTTGTATTTGCTTAAAGTAGAAACTTATTTGTTTTAACTAGGTATGGATGGCGGAACAGAAAATATCATATGATAAGAAGAAACAAGAAGAATTAATGCAACAGTATCTTAAAGAACAGGAGTCCTATGATAATAGGTGAGAATTGGCATAAGATCGCATACTTCTTCCTGCTGTCTCTTGTTTTCGTGGCAGTGAAGGACATCTCATTGTGAGCTATTTGAAATACTGTCTGCCACTGACTGTAGTAGTAGGAGAGGACAGTGATTCATAAATTGATGTCTGATTAAGCAGAGGTCACAATAACTTCTTTCAAATGGCTTATGTGTGTCATGCAATTAATTTCAAAATATGTGATGTTGCACAGAATGGCAGGTATATAGCAATGTATTTGGATCACACAGAAATCTGTCCTCCATAATTCTGTGGACACAGAGTTATGTTTCAGTTGTGACTGAAATGTGTGATTTTTGGTACACAACGGGGTATGCAAAAGTATTTGCTGATCTCTCAGGTTTTTTGATATTCAACTTCTGGTACTCAAATTAACAAATGAAAAAAATGCCAGTTGTTATCACAATTTCCTGCTGCATGTTTCTTCTTTTTTTTTTTTTTTAATTTTAATAAGTAATACCAAAGTGAATGTTTTGTGTGTTAACACCCCAAACTCTGTCCTTTTTATTTAGATTGCTTATGGGTGATGAGCGTGTGAAGAATGGTCTTAATTTTATGTATGAGGCCCCACCTGGAGCAAAGAAAGGTATTCTGGTTTCCTGATCGTGAGCAGACAGTACTGCAAACCTCTGAAGAATTAGGCATAGTGTCTTTTATTTTAAAATAATATGTTCATAGTGAGGTAATGCTAGAAGGTATGATTTTTAGTAGTTCTTGTGCGAATATGCAGAGATATATGGTATGTAATAATTTTGATCTCACAATTTCTTTCAAAGTGAGAATGGTTGTTTTTTTGGTTGGTTTTTTTTTTTTAAGCAACAGTTCAATATGAAGGGAAAAACAGATAAAATATCTTTCCTGGCCACAGCAGAAATTCTGTCCTTGACCAAAGGTGTTTGGAACACCTTTGGAAATGCTTGGATGGGCTCATTTCTTGTAGAGAAAATTTTGCAATTATTTAACTTTAAAAGCTCTTAAAGTAATCCTTTAAGCTTAGAGCAAATGCAGTTTTAAACTAGTGAGTTTTGCTAAAAATCTTTTTTTTAATTTTTTAAAATTAAGTATTGTTGCTACTTTTGCAAAAAAAGCTTAGTCTTTTGTATTTGTGTATCAAATCAATATCGTTTTAAAAGATTATTCTGTTTTTACGGGATTTGTAAACACATACTAGAGGCTGATTACTCATAAGTCTGCTCTATTTAAATAAAGTTGCTTTCTGAGTATTTGCACTATTATATTAGTATAAACTGTAAAATGTTTTCCCTCCAGCTTAGACACCAGCTGCATTTTACATGTATAATTACTGTATCATTTCTTTTCTTTTTATGATTTCTGAAAATTTGAAGAGGAAACTAAAGAGGTATTTCGTTACATCATTTCTTTATGTTTTCTTCCTACTTACTTAAAATGTATTAAAAAAAAAAATTCAGACTTACCATGTTTTCTGTTTTGTAGCAAGAAGGAGAGACTGAATACAAATTTGAATGGCAAAAAGTTGCCCCTCGAGAAAAGTAAGATGTCTGGATTTTATCCAAATAATTTTTTTTTTCTTCTTACTTACCTTTTATATCCTTTTCTTTCTTTTTCCTTCCCCCCCTGCCCTGTTTTATTTTTGAGCAGGTCACTTGTATAATCCTGTCATGTCCTGGCAGTTAATTAGTAAAACCTGTAAACCTAGAACTATTTCCTTGATCAGCTTAGTTTTTGTTTGAATTTTACATCCATATTTGAAAACACATTAAAACTAATGTTTACCGAAAGTGTATCTCCGAAATGGATACACACTTAACAATGAAAAGTAGTTTTTTATACGATGGTTTTTAAAAAAGTAGTAAATTGAGTATATGTTTTCTTTTGTGTTTGTGTAACAGATATGCTAAGGATGATATGAATATCAGAGATCAACCATTTGGTATCCAGGCAAGTTACATAAATTTCACTCTGTGGATGTCTTGGGTATATTTCAAATATTATCTAACTGCAGAACATTCACATGGACTCTCTTAATTTTATCATCTGTTTCTCAGTGAGTTTAAAAGCTTCTCACATGTCTAATAACAGACATTTCTGTAAATGTTAAGCTGTGTTGTTAACTAAATTATGTCCTTTTTTTTTTTTTTTTTCCCCCTTTTAGGTGCGGAATGTGAGGTGTATTAAATGCCACAAGTGGGGTCATGTAAACACTGATCGAGAATGTCCCTTATTTGGACTTTCTGGAATTAACGCGAGTTCGGTCTCCAGTGATGGTTCAGGTAGGCAGTGAATGTCTTTTAAAGGTGCTGGTTAGAAATTTTGGGGGAACTCATCGCGTTTAACGTTAGCAGGTTTAAGTTTATCATATTTCAAAGAGTTGATGAAATGGGGAAAATTCTTCTTTAATCCAAATGTAGGACCCGCAATTTCAAGTTAATTATTTCAAATGACAGGGACCTAATTTTCTAATTAGTAACACATTTAAAAAAGATTCCATAATGACTGTTGCTTTGATTCTATCTGTGGCAAAAATTCAGAAGCTGCCATGAGATTGTTTGTATCAGAATGACAATATTTGTGTCACCAAAAAAAAAAAATTAATGTAATGGATTGTCAAAGACTGTCCCAGTTCAGATTCAGGCAAACTGCTTGGAAAAGCTGAAACATGTCAGTATATCTTTGTTAATCACTTGGAAAAAAGGAGAGATTTGGGTTTTTTATATATGTGATTGTGCTTCTATAAGTGGACAAGCAATTGAAACCTAGATTTCCAAATGTCTGGTTTCCTTTCAGCTGGCTTCTTGTTGCTTCTTGAACTACATTTTTTTTCCTTCCATTAGCTTTCCTGTTACTTGAAGTCACACAGCATTTAGTGTTAGATGAGGTTTAAAGAAGTGGATATAAACATTCAAATTGAATAATTTTTTTGCCTTCGATACTTTGTTTTCTGTAAGTTGACCCAAGTTTGTAACAATTTTAAGATTCTTAAAATTGTGGCACATTAAAGAAACACCTGGTAAGATGGGTGAGTCTTCAGACTTGCTGTACTGCACTTTAAGATCACGTGCCGTGTTGTGTATTCAATTTTGCAGGCATACCATTACAATTGCATCTTGATAACATCTGGTTTTCTTCTGTCTTTCCTCAGGTTATCTATTTTATGTAGTAGCTCTTAGTTTTATTACACATTTAGCCTATCAACAATCTTGCTTTTCAGAATTAGATCACTTGGATATGTCATTTCTTTGAGATGGGGCCTGGAAGACTTAAGTTAAAGGAAATAGTGCCTCTTACACTCCTCTGCTTTTAGGCACTGTCTGATGATTATACCATTGTATTAGCTATCCTATGTAGTTGACATTCTCAGCCTTTCTATTCAGTAGGTTATAACATTAAATAATTTTCTTGCCTCATTCTTACCTTAGAAGAATTTGTGCTTGGAGTGTTTGGTGCTGGTAGAATTATATTGTGCAGCTCTTACATGTCAGATATGCTTTTGTGCTGCAGAACTCGCTCCCTCCCCCAGTTCAAATTATGTGGGTAAATTTTAGGAGTGTCTGGCTGGGAAATTGGAAAGTATTTGTACATGCTTGCACAAACTTGAAAATGGACTCCTTATTATTCATAACAGTGTAATACAGATGCTTTGCAGTGTCAATATAAGACTAACTGCTTGTTTCACACCTAAATGAACTAGCTATCTAGGTGTAGGCAATGTTTGACTGCTGTGGGTGTTTCCTAGTCGGAGAGATGGGTAGCTTTCCAAACAGTCTTTCTAAGCCTAAAGAGAGGGATTTACCACATATGGTGAATTTTGCATGAAGGGAAGTGTTGTAAAACTACTTAGATGTTCTCAGGCTGTGCCAATGCCCTCTAATTTTCAGCTCTGGAACTTAGAAGACAGTGTGCTATGCTGAGCATAGACTTTTTTATAGGCTGAGGAAGGATTTCAGGGAGTAGGGGTGGGCGACAGATCAGGGTTTGTATATATAATTTGTAAGACACTGTTCTTGGATTTGAATAGTCAGCTGTAATGATATTGCTACTTTCTCTTTCTCTGAGGGAAACTATATGTAAAAACACTGTAGGCAAAGTTTAAAAGAATTTTAAGTTCTTGATTTAATAGCAGATACAAGGCTTATAGGAAGTGGTAATATCATTAATTAGATCATCAGATAAAAGGTTGTCTGCTTTCTCTAACCTCAGGAATACAGTCCTTTCATCAACTTTTCTAAAACTTCATCTGATTTAATAACAAGCTAAATTATGCTCCTTTGACGACTTCTGGAAATTCCATGTATGTAAATGAAGCACTGCAGTTAAGTGAGAACACAAGTTATTGAATTCACTGATTCCCTTAAGACTCATAATTCATCCATGTGGCATGTTAAAGCTTATGTCACATTAAAAAAAAAAAAAAAAAAGTGATTTGTTTTAACTAAACCCTGACACCAGTCCTGTGTTGTCTGGGATGGGAGTAAGTAATTGTCTTTGCATTGCTGAGAGTTCTACGCAGTTGTTACAGTGCTGCAGATCTGCGGTTAGCTCTGTAAAATTAACCTACAACAGTGTTTTTACATTTCCTAACAAGACACAGAAACATTAAGAAGACAAATCCTATCGTGTTCTGATCAACACCCCCAACAATATAACCTCGTCTTGACAATTTCTCTTTATTGCTATTTGTTTCCTCTCATTACTTCTACTTAATGCTTTTGTTACTAGCCCTAATGCTGAATCGGTATCCACCTCTAAGAACCTTCTTCTGTTCCTCTGTACAACACATCTCCTCAAGCTCTGCTTCTTCCTGCTTTGCTTTATCAGTAGTTGCATGCACTCCTAAGCTGCTTTTGTGTCTCTAGACTAAACTCCCAATTATTTTCTGATTATTTTATAGTACTGCAAAAGTGTCCATTGCCACACTGTTCTTATTTAGATTGGCTAGAACTGCAGAAAGTACTGCTTTGTAAGGGACAGAGACTTTTTATGGTATCATCTTTTTATGAAACCTTTCTGGGTTTCATGAACTGATGACTAGGTTTAAAAAAAACCAAAAGCACTTGATTGCTTCCCACCCACTCCCACAGACTCCCCCCCACCCGCCATGTGTCACAAATAAGTGTCTCCCTATGCTTAGAAAATGGGTAAAAAATGTGTAAGTAGTCCAAAGTTTTCATTTATTGTGATTGTCAGCACCAAAAAAAAAGTACAAACCCACTTGGCTTCTAAGGTCTGAACTCCAAAGAACAATTTTCAGAAACTGTCTGTTTGTTTCTAGAATGTAGAAGAAAATATGCACCTCTGAAGAGAACAATGAATAGGGATTTCAAGATTAGGGAGTGATTTCTTATAGTATACAGCAAGTCTGGAATGTGTATTTAATTTATTTGACTGGGGTTTTTAATAGCTAAATGTGTTTGCAGCCAGCTCCCAAGAAAGAGTTGAAAAATGTTGGGCTAAATTATTAGAGCAAATAATGCTTTTAAAGGTCAGGAAGTAATTCCATATATAGAAAGTCATCTTTGAAAGCTTGTTTCTAGCTTGTGTGTCAGGAAATTGAAATATAAATATTGTCTCATAAATTAAAGGGTACATCTGAGAAATACAGATACAATAAGGAATAAAGGTGAAACCAGAATAAAATAGTACAATAGTCAATATACCAGGACTTCAATTAGTTTTTGAAATTAATTGTGTTAGAAGGACCAAATTTAGGCTGTAAATCATTGAAACTTTTTTTTTTTAAAAAGAGTAGATCTTTGGAATTTTTTTATAAAGTCTTTGAAAAGAGCTCTGTTCCTTCAAAGTGATTTACTTGGTAGCACTTTATTTCCTCTGATTTATAGTCTTTTCATCCTAATAAAAGATGATGTCGCATCCTTTTCTTGCAAACTGAACTGAATAATTTTTTTCTAGGCACTGCGTGGTAATTACACCACCTAAATTTAGGTTAGGATTCTTCAAACTTTGAAAATACTCTCCCTTGTTAGAGCACACCATGCATCAGCACGGTGTTGGAAGATGCTAGTCCGTGTACTGCAAAGCATCCTGGCTGGTAGTGAATCTCTAAGCAATCACTGCTTGGGAACCCTCAGCCTCATGGTTCTGAATCTGATATTCTAAGGACATTGGCATCACTAATTTCTGCAGAAGTAGCTTTTGAGAAATGGCCTGGCTTCCCTGTAGGAGACTTCTAACAGGCCTTGTTCTTCTGAACCTTGTTCTTTTGCTTTAGAGAAGCACACTTAACACACAGGAAAACAGATGATCACCGCTGTCTTCATGCGTTTATCCAAATGTGTTTCTATCCACAGAACAGTAATGGTAGAAACTTCAATGCTCTGCTGTAAAGGAGGACTGAAACATCTCAAGTACAAGTTAGGAACCACAGGAGAAGTTTATTATATACTAATTAGACTCGTGACTGAATTCCATCATGTAATAACTTCGAAGTCTTTAAAAATCTCTAGTGTAGAAGGGTAACTGCTCTCAGGAACATTACTGAACAGAGTTAGTTAACCTGGAAAGGAAACAGGGTGGTTTACCCCAGGTAGGCAGCTCAGCCCCGCACAATGCTAGCTCACTCCCCCACAGCAGGATGGGAGAGAGAATCGGAAGGGTAAAAGTAAGAAAACTCATGGGTTGAGATAAAGACAGTTTAATAGGTAAAGCAAAAGCCACACATGCACACAAGCAAAGCAAAATCAGGAATTCATTCACTGCTTCCCATTGGCAGGCAGGTGTTCGGTCATCTCCAGGAGAGCAGGGCTCCATCATGCCTAATGGTGACTTGGGAAGACAAACACAATCACCCTGAACATCCCCCCCCTTCCTCCTTCTTCCCCCAGCTTTATATGCTGAGCATGACATCATATGGTATGGGATATCCCTTTGGTCAGTTGGGGTCAGCTGTCCCAGCTGTGTCGCCTCCCAGCTTCTTGTGCACCCCCAGTCTGCTCGCTGGTGGGGCAGCCTGAGAAGTGGAAAAGGCCGTGGTGCTGTGCAAGCACTGCTCAGCAATAATGAAAATATCCCTGTGTTATCAACACTGTTTTGGTCACAAACCCAAAACATAGCCCAGTACAAGCTACTGTGAAGAAAATTAACTCTATCCCAGCCAAAACCAGTGCAAACAGTGGTAGCCACAATATTGTTAACAAATCTTTATGCATGTGTAAAGGATTGGTGCTTACCTAATTGGAGGGACATTTTCGTCTTTCTCCTTGGTCAAAAGCAAAAGCTTTTCACAGAAAATGGGGATTAAAAAATTATTTTATTAGGATAACCAAATTATTGAGTTAAAAATAGCAAGAGCAGCCTTTCCTCATCCTTCCCTTTCTTCTTCCAAAAACTGGGCCTTCAGATGTCTTAGTGGAATGGTGACTTCAATTTTATAAAAGCCCAGGGGGTAATGTATATTTTTTTAAATGCCCAAATCGATGAGTTTCAGTAGGATGTAGATTCCTTATTTGAATGAAAAGAAGTTTAAGTAATGCAGAAGCCGAATTCAAGAGCACCTGATACAAGTTCAGTTTGTTTTGTTCTAATTTTTTCCTGCTTCAGAAAGAGAACAAACCAAAATGTCTTATTTGGCCTCAGACTATTTTCTCAGCCTAAGGAAATGTTTGAGTTAAAATGAATGAAATGAAACTCCTATGTCTGATTTAGTTGCACTATCTAAAGTTCATGCTCTGTTTCTCTGTGAGGAAAAGGAAGAGTTATTGATTGCCTAGGTACGTTTTTTTTCACATCATGAAATAACCACCAGTACAGACTTTTTCTTTCCCATAAATTCTATAAGCTGTGATTCTCTTATTCAGCAGAAGGACACTTGTCGTTGAATCTTATGTGAAGACAGCATTGTAGTCTTCCTCTTTGCACACAAACTGATTGGCAATTGCTGTTTTGGATTCAGTGTTGAATATCTTGTATGCAAAGACCAGTCATGGACTTCAATTTACTCCATTGGAACTGCTGCAGGGCAAAAGCATGTCTGTGGCACAGAACTGTGTTCAGTGAGAAAAGACTGCTGTCTTTCAAGACCTGACATGCACTGCAGCGCTCCAGCAAACAAAAATAATTACAATCGGTACCTTAACTTAGGCATGGTGGCTTGGTTTATTTTGCTTCTGGGACCATTTTACTACTGTAGCTGGTAATTCATACAAAAAAAAAATAATAATCTTACCATTAAAAAAGCGCCTATTGAATAATATCTCACCAGTGAATAGAGATTATTTTTGCAATAAGGCAATTTCAGTGGATGTGGTTATCATGGGATAATCACACCCCTGGGGTACAGCCTTGTCTGTAATCTCCCAGGAGTGTAATTATTTCATGATAACTGCACCCCCTGGTGTTGCATTATTTCCATTATGAAATTCTTAGTTTTAGATATAAAGTAACTTACTTTGATCACTGGAAACTGCAAAGTAGTGTTAGAATGTTCCAGCTGTGAGACTTACAGGGACCAACTTATAAGATTTACTTCTCCTTTACAAAGCTAAATTAGGCAATCAAAATGCTTCTTTGGGCTAAACTGATTTACAGGGGTTTTTACTGATAAAATCCTAACTTTCAAAGTTCAGACAAGATGAAAATATCAGTTGTGGTTCTGACTTTATGTGCTGCTGTGCATGTCTGCATATATATATGCATGTATAAAATACGTAATATATACCAGCAAAAAAACCCAGGTCACTAGCATCTAAAAGTTTGCCTGTTTTTACAATCCTTTTTTATCATTAACCAGCAGCATCTGTTGATTTTTGTGCTTTTCGGTGCTTTTTTTGTGAAGCCTGAAAAGCCTTTGACTTTACTAGAACAGAGACTGGTAGGTTTTCTGTGCAAAATGTTTTGAAGTAATACTGTTATTTCACTTCAAAATTGCCTGCAACTTTCTTGGTCAGGTAGAGTTAGGACAAACTAAATACCTCTTCTTTTTTTTTTTCTTTTTTTTTCTTTTTTTTTTTTTTTGGTCTTCTTTCCCTGCAAGCAATCTGTCTTATTCAGTGAGGGTTGGGAAGGGGATTGCTAAAAAGCTATGAAAGCTTAAATGCTTACAACCTTTATCGTATGTTTTTAGAAAAAATAACCTGCTAGGAATCTATTACTGTCTTATGAAGAAAGGTATTACTACCTTAAGAGAGAAGGTTAGTGTCTCAAATGGGGAGGTAATTTTATGAATGGTGTAGTTAGAAGTGGGATGCTAAGATTCGAAAAGGTTCTTGCGCTCTTGGCCTGTGAAACCTAAGCCTGGAGAGTGCTGGGCATCCTTCTCTGCTATGGACTACTTTGAATGTTTTACAGCCAACTGGCTCCATATGTGATCCCTCCAGTGAAATTACTGAGAAGAAACAGAGTACTTTAAAGTGATGAGCATGTCGTGGAAAATTCAGGCAAATAATCTTAAAAATGTAATGGAGCAACATGTATATGTATCTAGTGTCTTATGGTCTTCGAAGATAAAGAAACTCTAGGTATGTCTGTGCAAATGTAGCCTTGTGAAGAGTCATTATCAGCTCCTAGAGTTTGCACCCTCTCTTTTCATCACCTGAGTGCCTGTAAACTAATTGTGGTTGTGGTTTCCATCAGTCTATCACTTAGTGGGTTCAACTGATCTTTCACTTTTGGGTGAAATTCCTTTCCATAGTAATCGCTGAAATTATCAGTCACATGGAGACAGCAAGAAAGGAAATCTGTGTTATATTATATCTATATCTCACTGCATTTTTTCAGTGACAAATATAGTACTTTTTTGTTTCCCAACAGATAAAAATCTGCATTGTATCAGGAATGCAGGAATTGATTTAAGTGTTCCCTTGAATCTAAAATAACAAAGAAAAGTTATTTGAATATGTTAACTGTGAATACTTGTATAAAAGGTCATCTGTAGAAACATACAGTGTATGAAACCTTCGTTTATGATCTGCAGCTGAGACCTTTGATTGTGAACAGCAGGAACCTTAACTAAATCTTCACATAGTTTAAGAACTGTCACATTTTAGAATAATCCTCCATTTATGTTTCAGAAGTCTCTGTATTTGGTGTGAATGCATAAAATACAGATTTCTATTAGAAGTCTTGTGCTTGCCATTTAAGCAATAAATATGGATTCCTATAGCAGTTTGATAATGTTCAATGTTTTTTGGTACTCAAAAAAGGTAAAAAGGAAACTCAGGATTCTCTGAAATACCCTATGACAAAAGCATGGCAAATTACACTGAAATTCTGTGCTGAAGTGTTAAATTCAGTTAAACTGCAGACCCTCTGAAGAAGAGCTAATTAAAAGCCAGAGTTTTTTTATTCATTGATTTCTGTCAATGCCAAATGCAGCAGTTGCTTTGAAGTGTAAATATGTTCTGAATGCAGTCATCTCTGAAATAGATGAAAAAATTATTAGTAAAAAATTATCAATTCTTAATTAGTGGAGGCAGCATAAATTTGGTATGTTCTCCATGACCAGGATCATGATCACATAATTTTGATAATAGCTCTTTGCCTTTTAGATAAATAAGCGTATACTCTTATCTCTGTCACAACCGCAATAAAAGTTCATGGACAGTACAGTGTGATTAGACTGAGTCTGTAATTTGTTTCCATTTTTGTTCAATTTCCTTTTAAGCCATACAAAAAAAAAAAAGATAAAAACTTTGTGTAGAGCACAAAAAAGTATATGGATATACTAACAAAACGGTCTATGCTAATTTTAAAGTTAGTTTCTCTTTTAAAGCAAAACCTAAGAAGCCTTGTATCATATATTACACCTTTGCTACCACCCAGAGAAGGCAGCATTCTGAATTCAGAGTATATTCGTCCTTCATGTAGTTGTATGCTAAACTAAAACCCACCAGCAGAATGGTTTTCTAAAACCTAATTAATGTGGAAGAGCTGTTTGCATGCTGTCTGGAGTATTTTTTTTTTTTTTTTTTATAGCTTTAGTATCATTGTTACGTAGAAAATAAAATTTCAATTTAGAAGAGTTACGGCCTCATGTTGTCCAAGATGCATATAAGAAAGCATGAAGACAACATGCTTTAGGCCTACTTTGTTAACAAAAATTGTGTAGTAATAAAGGATAAGCCTTGAAAGTATCTTGTCCTTCATTCATAAATTAATTTTCAAACATGTTAGAGAGGAGTGTACTGAGTGTGACGTATACTAACAGATCGATAGCAGATATGCCAGTGTGCTTTGTTTACATTTACGTTCATGTAAATTATCTCTCTATTACCGAGTCAGGAGAAGTCTGATAGTGATATTTTTAGATTAAAATGATCACATGTGTAAACTAAAAGATGTGCCGCACCAGAACACATTCTCAGGGGAAGCTCTAGAAAAGCCCTATTCTAAATATTCTGTTTTGATGGTACACAAAATGAGCATTAGTTAAGATAAAGGTTAAAAAGTTGTAATTAAAATGACACCATGAAGAATCTACTGCCTTTTTCCATAAGTTTTATACTGAGTAGTCTATTTCATTTCATAACAACACATAACTGCGACCACTATCTAACTACAGCTGGTTACTGTAATTTCCCCTGCCACAGGTGGGAATAGTGGTTGCACTATTACTACTTCTTATCTCTTTGCTTTCCATATATATTCCACAGTAAAAATCCATTTAAAACTTAATTGATTGAAAAGAATAATTCAATTCACTCATCTGCACTGGTGACAGCGGATACTGTCAAGACTATGCATCATGAGTAGATAGAAGTAAAACTGCTATTTTCATGATACTGGCAATCATAAAATTATGGTATGTCCTTACTGCCACTGAAACTGTTGCAGAAAAAGTGGAATTTAGTCACAGTTGTTATAAAAAGAGGTTTTAGCATACTGTTCTCTAATATTGGATAATTTGAAAAATGTGCTTTAGGCGTTTTAATGGAGGCCTGCTAGATGGTGTGTTACAGCTAGCATTGTTCTCCTAAGGGGAGTCCTGTGCTCATGCCTCTTAGAAGAAACATTCTGGCAACAACAGTGTTATATACACTCTGCATTTGTAGCTTCAAGAGAAGTACAGACAGAATCAAAAATTAATTGCAGCTGTAGGTTTTTCTTTTTTCTGGGACAGGAGTGGGGGTAGTAATGTGGGGTGGGAGAGCTTGCTGTAAGCTAGGCATTTCAGTAATTGAAATCCAGAATTATATTCCCCCCCCGGCTGTTTAATAGAAGCAGAACTGATTCTGTTAAATTGATCTCAGTTAAGTGTGATAAGAAATTGGAGTGTTCTTTGTTATAAAAAAGCAAATTTACAATATGTTGTAGAAATCCTAGTGTGATATCCTTCTGCAATCCAGTATGATTGATGCTCTCATAGGCTTCAGAAGAAAATCTATTTAGCTCTTCTGTTTATTTAATTGTAC
>VYZW01044365.1:37410-52369 GCA_013401315.1 Balaeniceps rex
GCCCCCGCCGGCCCCAGCCGCTCGGCCTCCTGGCAGTTGGGGCAGTCGCAGGTGGCGCGGCCCGAGTAGCGGCGGGCGGAGCGGGCCGAGCCGCCCCCGGCGGCAGCGGCGGCGGCGCCCGAGATCATGGCGCTGGCCGCCGCCACCGCCGCGCTGGAGTCCGTGTAGGAGGGCAGCACGGGCTTGAAGCCCTCCTGGGTGAGCAGGTGCTGGCTGGTGGAGAGCAGGTGCGAAGCGGCCGTGGAGCCCAGGCCGGTTGAGCTGAAGGCGGAGTGGGTGAGGGAGCTGAAATCGGGGTTGTAGGTGCCCAGCTGGGAGTGCAGCGAGGCCTGGGGGGCGCCCGAGTGCAGCGAGCTCTGCAGCCCCCCCGCCGGGTTCTGCACCTCCAGCCAGGAGCCCGGGTTGGTGTGCACGTCCCACCAGGAGGAGGCCGCCCCGTTGGCCACCTCGCCCGCCGAGAGTGTGGAGTGGAAGCCCGACTTGTACCAGGACTCGTAGGGGTGCGCCATGCCCACCCGCGGGTAGAGGCTCTCGGCCGCCGAGCTGTGCACTTTGGAGATGAAGGCCGACTGCCCGCCGGGCTCCTGCGGGGACACGCCCGCCGCCGCCGCCGAGTTGGAGAAGAGGCCGCCGTAGTCGCTGCTGAAGGCCGATGAGGTGGGCGAGGTGGAGGCCAGGCAGAAGGCACTGTTGGCGGTGCCCGTGCCGCTGGCCAGTCCGCTGGAGCCCCTGCTCGTGGCCACCGTGAAGCCCGAGAGGCTGGAACCCAGGTTGCAGCTGGAGGTGGAGCGTTTCCAGGGGTGGAAGCCCCCTTTGGCGAAGGCGCTGGACTCGGGCAGGGTGGTCAGGGGGCTGGTATTGCCGATCTTGTTGCAGGTGGCGGCCAGCATGGCCAGGGGAGTCGTTCCAAATCTCGGCTCTTCCTGCGGGAGAGACAAAGCCGGCCCGTCAGCCTCACCCCCTGCCGCCTCGCCGGGCTCCCGCGGAGATGCGGCGGCGCGGGTGGAACCGCGGTGCGACGAGCGGCACCGCGGAAAAGTTTTCCTCGTATTTTGGGGGAAGGCTCCAGCCCTGCCCCGCTCGGCACAACTCGTTTGCCGCCGGGGACCGGCCTCGGCGCCCGAGGGATTTACATCGGAAACGGATCCCGGCGGGAACGAGCGACACGCGTGTTCCGAGAGGGCGGCTCGGGACGCCCCGCGCCGCGCCGGGTTGCTCGAGCCTACCGCCGTTAAACCAAAAACCCCGCGGGAACGAAACGCGGCGCCTCCTCGAGCCACCGTACCGGAGCGTCTGAAAACCGAGATGGCAGCAAGGCACGCGGGGTGCGGAGCCTGCCGGCCGGCGCCGCTCGCAAAGCCGAGACCGTAAAAGTCTTTGGAAATTTACCGTAGCGCTTCGAGTTTTAAAAAGAAGAAGAAAACCTAACAAACAAAAAATTAGAAAGCAAGACACAGCACAAGCAGCCCGACTTCTCTCCGGCCGAGCAAGTTTTCCGACTGAACTCTTTGCGAGCGACCCGCTGGGAAACCGGCGGCCAGGTCCCACTAGGCGGGTCGGGGTTACCGCTCGCCCGCGGGATTTGCGCGAGGGGCAGCCGCAACGCGGCGGCAGCAGCAGCAACAGTTTTCCCAGAGGGCGGCGAAGCCGCTGCCGCGAAGCCGCAGCCGAGGAGCCGCAGGGAAGCGCGCGGTGCCGACTTACCCCAAGGATAGACGTAGCCATAGCACGTCCCTGGGCTGGGCGGCGGGGCGGAGGGGGACGGCGCTCGGTGTGCGCCCCGCGCTGCCCGGCGGCACTAAGGACACTCCGGCTCGGTGGGGCTAAACTCTGCCTAAGTGCGGGCAGCGCCCGCTTTGAAGTACCGCTGGCGGCGGCGCTCGCCCAATGAGGGCGCGGGCGGAGCGGGCCGGAGCGGCCCGGCAGCCAATCAGGCTGCGCGGAGGTGCCGGCGCCGGGGCTCGGGGCGCGTGCCAGTCAGCGCGCGGGGAGAAAACTCCCCGCTCCGGACTGCGGCGATCGCGCCGCAATTAACTACAAACCCCGGCTGCCCGCCGGGTTGTGACTCCCGCCGACAGAAGCCGGGAGACCTGCGGCCGGGGGGCGACGCTGCCCCGGCACCGGCTGGCTGCGGGAGGAGCGGGGAGAGCCGCAGAGGGCAGTAGTCGAGAGCGGGGGTCAGCGTCGGCGGAGGGCTGGTGTCACGCCCGCCGCCTCTCCGCCGCCGCCTGCAAAGTGTGCAGGAGGTGTTGGATCCCCCGCTGCTTAGTCAGTCACCTGCGATCCTCGCGTCCAGTAAACCGTCCCTGCGTTGCTTTTATTCAACAGGCCCTTCGCTTCCTTTACAGGCCACTGGGCAGCTGTCCGTGTTGGACACAAATAACTTTAACGGCGCCTAACGACGTTTTCCGAAAACACGTTCGTTTTTTGGTTTTGCTTTGCTAAGTGCTAGAAGTGATTCCGGGCACAACGTATTTCCTACTTTCTTTGCAAAAGGAACTGGGGAGGTTTTTAGTTATATAAAGCGCCAAAAAAATCCGAAGGCAGGGAACCGACAGGCATCCCTTTGCTCTCGTACGCGGGCGGGAGGGGGGACGAGGGGCATACGACGTCCTGTCGCTTAGGAGGTAGGATTTTATTTTACAGAGTAATCCCCAGCAAAATACTTGGAAAGTCTAAGTCGCTGCCTGCAGCACGTTTTTCAAGCCCCATATATCCCCGTGGAAACAGTGCTGCTGATGGCAGAAGGCTTGCTCCCTGCTAGCAGGGCTAGGGCGCTGCTGGAATAAGCCTCCCCAGCACTTGCCCGTGGCCTCTGCACTGTGCACACTCCACACGCCCAGGGAGCGACAGAGACTTTACCTGCTCTCTGCATGTGCGAAATGTAAGTCCAGACCTCGGCTCCGCAATGTCTTGCAAGCTAGTCCCTTTGATTTGTAATTATTAGAGGCTTCTTAAGTAATTGGCTAGAACTTGCCCATACTGTGTCCGCGGAGGATCAATAGGCGTGCAACTTTTCAGCATTGCGATCGTCTGTGGAAGGCTGGGAATAGGAGCTTTTCCCTCAGCTTCTGCCGTCCCCAGTGCAGCTGGGTACAGTTCTGAACCTGAAATACGAGTGCGTTCAAGCAACGCCGGGTGCTTGCTCTGCGTTTGAGTCAATATTTCCTTCTCCTCGGTGCCGCCTCAGCCATCCAGTGTAAAACCTCCCTAGCAGATGCAAAATAGGCATCGCTAAGGAGCAAGACGGAGAAACCGCGAATTTGAGAGGATTTCGCTTTTCTTTACTTGTTTTGATTTTTTTTTTCGTGCTTAAATAAGGCGGGCATTGCGTTTTGCTGTACATTGTGTTATGCAATCTGCAGGACGCCTGCCACGCTAGGGAAGGATGTCCCTGGAGACTATCTTTTATTTAAACGTCTAAGGCTATTTTCAAAGGGCGCTCGCCTTTTTGTCGCGCCGCGTATTAAACAGAGTCGGGGCAGTAGGAGGAAATAGAGTTCTGCGCTTAATTCTTTCCACATTGACTCGCAGCCAGCGCAGGGGTCCGGGGAGTGCATTGCAAACCCTTTCTCCGAAAGGTCTGCCTGGAGCAGATCATAAGCGGCGGCTTTACCCAGGGGGGCTGTAGCGCTCGACGGGTGGAGGCGACTGAAAGGCGGTGGCGGGGGGAGCGACATAACCCCCGCCGGCCAGGCGAGGAGTCCGGCAGGGGCACCCGGGAGCAATCGCCCAACAGGTGACTCCTTCCCTCCCTCCCTCCTTCCTTCCCTCCTTCCTTTCTTCCCTCCCTCCTTCCTTCCTTCCCTCCCTTCTTCCTTCCTTCCCTCCCTCCTTCCTTCCTTCCCTCTAATATCACCTCCTTCCTTCCTTCCTTCCTTCCTTCCTTCCTTCCTTCCTTCCTTCCTTCCTTCCTTCCTTCCCTCCTTCCTTCCTTCCTTCCTNCTTCTGCCTGCCTGCCTCGCAGCCCTTTCCTCGCCCCCTTTGTCATCGGAAAAGTAACTAAAATCCGCAGGGACGAGGCAGCCGATGGAGAGGCTTGGGCGAACGGCGGCCGAAGGGGCAACGCCGCTCAAATCTTTAGGGGGTCAAGTATTTTCTGACAGATTTTTTCAGACTCCAAAAATCGAGTTTTTCAACAAAGATCAACGTGTTATGCTAAAGTGTTGAGCTGACTGTTAAAACATTTGGGGGGATAATGACAATGTAACAAAGGCCTGGTTTGGAGTGAATCATCACCCTTTTAAAAGTTAAAGCAATTTTCAGGAGAATAGCTTTCAGCAAATGCTTTACATTATTCAAAACGGCCAAATAATGCTCTATTATAGCGCCTGAATGCTGCCAGTCAGCCCATAAGTGCAATTTGTGCAAAGGCTCGGTGCCTTATCTCCACTTCTTTATAAAGAGGTGAATATAAAACAATTTCTTCCAAACCCAGACAGAGAGCACGAAAATTGCTTCCCTTTCTGCAATCAGGGCAATTTAACTGGAGTGCAATTAGCACTATTAAATGTCGATTCTGCATAAACAAATCTGACTAAGAAGCGAAAGTGGGGTGAGAACCTCACATAAACTGAAACTGATTTTTTAAAATTATGTATCCGGGTCCTTTACAATTGATCCGTGACGTTTTCATCTCGGAATATATTTACATCATAAATACATTACGGTTAAATCAACATAAATCTTTAAAAAAAAATCTCAATATGAATGCTAATAAAGAAGAATAGCCTAATTAAATGCAACAGTTCACTTCCTTTGAACAGTATTGTTTCCCATCTTCCCTTTACGCGTGTCTTTTGATCTGTGCAACTACTTAAGTTGCTGTCTTTAGGAGGTAAAGCTGGGAAACAATTCGTTCATTAAAGCTGATTGGGAGGCTCCTGGGTTCATATTCAAGAGCGTCAGATGAAATGGCTCTCCTGTTCAAACAGAGCTCTGGGAAAGAGCTGCCAAATATTTTCCAAATAAATCGATTTAACAGCAGTTAAATGTAAGGCTGCCGTACAATTTCCCCTGAATCCTCGGAGGGGCACGGAGTTTTACACATGGGTGTTACGGGTGGGAAAGAGGCAAACCCTTCCAAGTTCAAGAGAAGCAGCCTCATTTTCTGCCAAACAGAAGGGACGTGGGCAGGAAACAGGCAAACTGCTCATCGCCGAGATAAATAATTGCGTCCTGCCAGATTCCCCCCCCCCCGCAACAGGACCTCTGTGCGACACCCCCCCTTCCCAATTACACTTTTCATTTACGTGATCTTGAAACCACCATTGATTATCAGAGCAACGCAGAGGGGGACCTGATGATAAATTAATAACTTCAGTTAAGAAAAGGCTTCCCCACTATTCTGCCCAAGAGTCGATATTAAAAGGGGGAAGGATATACAGAGATGGTGTTGAAATACAGACCTCGGTGCCTGTTGAGTCCACTGAATTCTTTCTGCTGTAGAGTTTTTCATTTGTGGGCAAAGATGAAGTGCAGCTTTTGATTAGAAGGAAACCTTTTATAGTTAATAAAAAGGGAATGAGCACTGGGATCGCACAGATCATGGAAATTAAGTGAAAATTATGGCACTCTCCAACAATTTCTGCTTGGGCTTTCGTATGATGTTTGTGTCATAACGGTCCCCCCCGCCTGTCCCCCCCTTCCGAGCCCCCCGAGACCCCCCGAGCCCTGAGGTGGAGCATCGGGCTGGGCTTTCATCTATCCCTCGGTCTTCAAGGTGACACTATTTAGGAGTAACAGGGTGACCCGCATTGCCCCTGCGTTTAAAAAAAAAAAAATCTGCGCCGTGGTTTTAGGAATCCTCTCGTCTACCGAGCGCAGTCCAAAACGTGTCTGTGGGACTAATTCTCTTCCGCCAAATTTCTTTGGACCATGTATTTCAAACCTCCCTCGTTCTGTTTATCTCAGCCGAAGACACGTTAACAATTCAAGGGAAGACTAGTGTCAAAGGAAGGAAGGTGACTGCAGACTGTATGATGATTTTAATTACTACAATTATTGGAAGATTATTCAACAGCATCAGAGATTTGTTTTCTGCCTTGGTAGGAAAGTCTGAGGAGCATTGCACGAAGAGCATTGTACGAGGATTTTATCTCTCGGTTCACATGCTTTCCAGCGCTGTTATGGTGTGTAGGTTAGACATGACAAGCTCAGGCTGCGGCAGGTCTGAAATCCAGGCAGCGCTAGCGTTCATCAAGCTTTCCTAAAACCAAGGTGTTTCTAAACAGAAGGAGTTTAATTAGTAAACGGTTGGACCCACGTTTACAGAGCGTAAAACCACCCTTTCACACGAGTCTATTAAAGAAGCTCTGATGACTTGGTAATTGGCTCTGTATTTTAAGCGGAGGAGCAGCGGCCACAACCGTCAGCTTGGCAACCTGCCGGCAGCGGTCCCGCCCCGGCGGGGCTCTGCCTGCCCGCATCCTCGGCCGCCGCCGCCGCTCCTCCCGGCCGGGCTGGCCGCAGCCGACGGTCACCACCACCACCACCGCCACCACCGCCACCACCACCAGCACCAGCACCGTGCGTGTGAGAGGCAGGAGAGCAGGCGTCTGCTTCACCAGAGCATTCTCACAACGGAAAGAGTCCTGTCCCCACGTTTCTCCCAGTATCCCGCTTCTGCTACCGCCCTAGCTTTTTATATCACGTTTTTAGCCGGGCATGACTCGGAATGTTGGTTGCGATTAAGCAAGCTGTCTATCTGCAGATAAGAGAGATGTGGGAGCGTAATAGGCAGGATGATTGACATTACAAAGTTCTCTTCGGTCCACAATGACCAATAAATCCTCCCGCAGGTTTCGCCCGGTAATGAATTGCTGGTTTGGAAGAGGAAAATACGCTGGACCCCCCATTCGTATGTTCCCCTCTCCCCCCTCCCCCTGTCCTGGGATTAGGGCGAGGAAAGACTGGGAACCGTTCATTGTGCTCCTTCTGTGTTCTGTAATTACTGGAGCTCAGGCTTAAGGTGAATTTCAGCTCAGATCATGAACCATTTCACGTTCAAATGCAAGCTTGCAGTACTTTTCTAGTGGCAATTAGGAGCCTATTACAAGCCATTAGATTGATCAATGTACCTTAAACAATGTGAATGATTTATATGGCAAAGAAAAAAACCTTCTTACATCCATTGTACTGTTCCAGCGACCAACCTGGCCCTGTGTCTCCATTCATCACGGCTTTAAACGACAAAAGCGATTTATTTAGAAAACTTGCATGCAAAGAAACAGGCTCAATTCCTTGTCTGGAAGGGTATCCGAGCTTTATCTCTCTTTATTGTCAAGAGATGTAGGCTGGAAGAATTCAGGCATATGGGGGGAGGAGGGGAGGGGTGGATTTGCTGGTTTCCAAACGGATTAATTCACCTTCTACCTGAAAGAAGGAAACAAAGAGATTCCCGACTGCCTCCTAAACAAGCCCCTAATCTGCTGTGCATATGCAACACAAGGAGGAAAGCAGTGGCTTACATGCGTGTTTAACAAAGTGTTTGGGTAGCTTCTCATAGCCTTTTAATGACATCGGGGACACAGAACCATGAGCCCTGGAAGTTCCAAGGCAGCTATGGAGCGGAGAGCGGGCTGGGATGTGCTAGGTGATGGAGGAAGGGGGTACGCGCAGCCTTCTTCACCATGGATAATTATCTAAACCATTCTACAATGAAGAAACTTACAAAATATCAGCTGCTATCACAGCCAGAGCAGCCGCCCTGTAGGCCTTGGGTCTGTCTGGTTTTGTCTCCTTTCAGAAGACCCAGGGAACCTCTCATGCCTGGGAAATTCCTCCCAGCGCCTGGCAGCCCCAAAGTGAGGGGCTGGGAGAGGCTGGTGGCTTTGTGCTTGCCAACGATTTGTTAGGGGTACAGACATTCAGGTTGGAAGGAATAGGGCCATACTTTACCACCCATTCAATGGACGGCCTCTGTTTCTCACATTTTCCTTACCTTTTTGCTAACCTTACTCACCTTGCTGCTTAGCACTGCAAAATTACTGTCTTCTCTATAGCTACAAAGTGACCGAATGAATCTTTGGCGTGGTGTTAAACAGTTCTGACATGTTCCAAATTAAAACCACTGAGAAAAAAGCCCACACATGTGAACCAACTAAGCCATTCTTTAAAATGGGACTTCGATGGGACCAGTGTAACTGGTGACAGTGTTTGTTAGAAAAAAACCCAAAACATTTGTAAGTCTTAGTTCAGCTGGAAATTTATTTTGAGATGTCACATGAGGGAGAATGTTATTCATTTAAGATCCCAATTATCATCTGTGTTTCAGTAACAATCTGGTCATTCAGTACATTCTGGTCGCTGGAAATTGCTGCAATGCTTGTCAAAAGTCACTGCTTCATCACATCATTTTCTGCGAGGAGGTGAGCACCCAGCACATCAATATCAGTACAAAGAAAAGAAACAAGGGATGGGTGTCAAGTCCTATCAAGAGATACGACCCTTTTGTTACAAAGCGCGGATACAGCCACTTCAGAATCTGATTTTCCAAGTTGTCCATATGGGATTGAGACTATTTACTTCTCTAGTTATCAGCTGCTTGCTTTCTTGCTTTGATAAAAAGGGTTTAGTAAAATGCAATGTCTACCATGTAAACCGAATGATAGATGCAAAAGAATAAGAGCTGTCCTCCCCCTTCCCTATAGGAGATCCCATAATGAGAGGAGGAGTGTTTCTATTGAGTCTGTCACATACTAAACCCTGTTCTTCCCTTTCTTATAGACCCTACACCATCAAGAGCTTAACCCATAGAATCAGCAGTGTGTCCTGCTTACCTTAAACTTGTTCTTTCTCATAGAGGAGGCATGAAAGAAGAATAAAAGATGTTGAGGCCTCTTTCAAAGGTTTTGTAGAGATTGTCCATTTAGTCACATTGTGCTTTAAAGTATTTTTCCTTTTCCAGAGCTTTGTATTTGTCACTTTGCCCAGGAGAATTGCTGAGCTAACCTTCGCAGGACAGGTTCTGGCCTTCCTCTACTTTAAGTATCTCTACAAAAACTGTCTACTCGAAGGGCTTTCTGCAAGCCTTAGCCTACACATGTATACCCTCTTGTACAAAAACAGCCTATGCTTCCTAACATGCTGCTGCAGGCACTTACATTCCATCTGGGTTGCATTGCCCTTTAATTATCAGTCGTCTTATTGTGATCAAGTGAACTTTTACTAATCTCCACATTTATTGTTAAGGTAAATAGATGCTGCTTTTAATCAATATGGAGGGCCACACCAATGCAGTGCGAAGTAACTTAAGTCAACTGTAAAGAGCTCAGCGTGTGTGTAATTACAGAGGACCTCAACTATTCACTGCAGTCTAATTCAGTGTCTCTTTAGAGACAGACCTCTTCCTTCTCCCCCGTCCCACTCTCACCTCCTTTGCTCCCCCCGCCCCGCAAAGCAGGCAAGAGGAATACAACGGAGGCCAAGCAAGCAGCAGCCCTGCTGAACTTTAGGCTGCTTAGCAGACTGAAACTGCTACGTGAATATAAGCATGCAGGTACAATATAACACCTTCTTCCAACAAAAAAGATTGATTGCATCTTGGCCTTGGTATTAAATGTGCTGTTATCAGAAGAAGCTGAAATAATGCATACAGTCACTTTAAAAGAAAGCAGGTCTCCTTTGCGAACATACCTATTATTTCAACAGTACTTGAGAACTATTTCAATAGTGGCCAGGTTGTTGCTTACTGAAACACATCTGAATTGAATACGTATATATCAAGGTTTTTTCTTAATTTTCGTTTGAATTATTCCTGAAGTTCTCATTAAATTTACCATTTGTAAAGGACAGATTAAATGAAAATGGCTTTTAGAAAAATAGAGCTGGAAATTATTTTGGCCTTTCTGACCTGGAAGAGGTGATAATTTGCAGCAGCACTAGATACTGGGCATGTCTGACATTTTAGGTATTCCCTCACAGTTTCAGACCTTTGTGCAGATGAACTCTGTCTGGGACAACCCAGCAGTCAACTTTTTGTTACCTTAATGTAAATGAGAAGACTATGGCTGTCTTAAGCAATCTAGGCGGACAACGCCAATGGAAAATGAAACTCAGGCAAGGGCAATGCTAAGAAAAAATGTCTATTATCCACAATAATGCTCCTAACATTTTCTAAACAGCTATTACCTGTGTCTGTGCGTAATTGTCCTTGTTACAGTAACGGTGCAATCTTTCTTTCAGAACACTTACAGAAATCTCTCTCCACTGACTTTTCCAAATGTAAACAACCTATACAGCATTTTCTAATGTAAAACAAATGTGGTAAGTAGGTCCCAAATTAAAGAATTGCTTTGACTGGAATGTCTGAAATGCCCAAGGGATTTTTGGGTGGGTTAGAAAATACCACCATTTGCATTCAGTTTCCAAATGCGGTCCCATATATAGATACGAATGTCAGTAGCAGCAGCACATTGTTGCTGAAGTTGGATGGTCGCAGAGAACAGATAGCTCACTTTCTCTTTGCAAAGTGATGCAGAATAAGCTGTTGTGGATTTTTGCTGTCTAATATTTCTCGTGGCTTTTATTGCACAGGAACACGACTAATTTTCAATGTTGACACTAACAAACATTTGTCTATTTAGAAAACAACATGACTACAAAATTCCCAGTTACAGCAAAACAACTAGAAGCCAACATCCATATCGCCCCGCCCCCCTGTTTGTAATCCTGCTAGATAAACCATGTTAGTTACTCTCATTACAATGGGGCTCTCTAAATGCAGACCGTTAAGCACCTCAGAGGGATTGAAAGCAGTGAAACAAAATGCAAGTTTCACATTTCTAAAATCTCATCTCTGTATTAAGAAATAGGATGTTCACAATTCCCGTGCAGTACTTGTACAGTGTAACTTGACTCTCCATTATGCAGTTTGGAGGAAATTTAGCAAAGCTTCTAGGTTTGTTCAGCCTGAGACAAGCACCACAAAAATGTGTGCTGTTTGTCTGGGTTTTTTGTAAACACGATGGCTGAAAGCACAGGTCTAAGAAGAGGAAGAGGTGGCAGTGTCCTCCAGCTCGTACATCGCTGTACATCCCTCAGTATGTAAAATGAAGTAGCCAGACCTTTCGGTCATTACCCAAGTCGTTATGGACTAACTTCAACAGAAGCTTTATCTGAGTGAGAGCTACATGCTCCTATACAAAGTAAGATGTTGAAGTTAGCGCATGTAGAAACTTGTGTTCGTTCGGAGAAAATTTTATGAAAAATTGTAAAGTGCAAAATACAATTGCAGGCTTTGGAAAGGTATGTTGCTGCATTCTGCTTTAATTCCTGAGACTGTTTTGGAACCTGTTTTCCCAGCCGTTGGGAAGGTGCTGATTCCCAGACCGCAGAGATGCAATACCGCGCTTTTCCAGGGAGTAGCTGTGGTACCCGCAAAGAGACTGGCCATATCCCATGAAGCAACAGGAGTACAGGAACACCTCTTTGTGCTGAAAGTGCAGACAGGAAATGCTACAAAATGTGGCTTTATTGCCATGTGAGGGAGGGACTCAGACCATATAACACTGGATGGTCTAGTGATGTGTAAAAATCTGCGGTGTCTGGAGTTTCGCAGCTCTAAGACTGAAATTCTACCAACACAAACTATTTGCAGATGGTGTCTTACCTGAGCATGCACACTCACACTTGGGGCTGCATAAGGAAGAGGGAGGGGATCTCTCTAAATAAACTGCTTAAAAAGAAGAACAAATAGTCAAACTAGAAGCTTGGTAGTTTGATATTCGATTGCCTTTTGCTACAGTATTTTTCAAATAGCTGTTTCCATAACAACATAACGTATTTTTCTTTTAATTTTTTTTAGCTGTTTGGAAAAAAAAATATTCTTGCCAGAATTCTTCCATAATAGCTTCCATTAACTGCAGTGACTTCTATTGGGGAGGCCAGTGCTGATGTCTCCTGCTGTCAAAAGTCACTCACAAGTCTAGCAGATGTTTTGTTTGATAAGGCCAATTTGAGCTTTATAAAACATGTTGTGTTTTTTTTCCATCCCCAAAGAGCAAATATCAGTTAGGACAGGATTCAGAACTGATCATTTGCCAGGAGACAAGGCACTTAATACCTGTCAGCAGAATGTGTCCCACACTTGAAAAACTAGATCAGACCGAACTGTAAAGATTCTCCTTTAACATAGCGATAGTGTACCAAATACCAAGAGATAGACCTTAGAGACATATATATAAAACAACAACAACAACAAAAAAAAAGAGAAGGAGGAGGAGGAGGAAAGGAGGTACAAATCCTTTAGGAGGTCTGTATTTTTTCCCTGTTCTACAGTACATATTTTGCTAATCTCTTAAGGTAAATGCTGTGGATGAGAGTGGTTTATCAAATCAAACAAAAGTTACTATAAAAACAATTGGAAAAAGTGAAAGAAAAGGAATCCACTTTAAACATTGATACTGCCCCAGAAATACAGGCAATTTTATTTTGGATTCTGGTAATTCGCATGACTAAGAAATAATCACTTTTCCAGGCCCTCCACACACCTGACAGTGGCAAACATGTCCAGATTATTATATTTAATAATTTGTCTGCTAGTACCATCTTGTTTCTGGAAACAGGGACAAAACTATTTATTTTTGCAAGGCTTATTTTATAATCAGCTTTTTATGATTTTGTAATCAGCTAGAACCATGTTTCAGTGTAAGTTGTCGGACTTTTTTAAGCAGTTAACACAGCATAAGAAAAGGTTCCATGAATTACTTCAATGTTGTTATCTAAAATTTCTCAGAGGAGAAGAGAATTTAACTGTATGTTATTTCTATGTTGATTACCTGGATCAAAATGCCTAGCAGCTAGCCAGCCAATACTGGCATGCTACTTTTCTAGGGGAGGCATGCAAGTATGTACAGCCATACGTATGCACGTGTGCCCATGTTTTCTTTGTACTAGCTAAAAAGAATATTTTTTAAATCTTAAAGTGTTGCTAGACAGTGTGCTTTAATTTCTGTACTTTTTCCGTAAATCTTCATTCACAAGAGTAGTTTAAACTAGTTCCAGAGAAGATATTCCAGGTTTGCACAAGAGTAAATGACATTGTAAAATTAAGTGGTTATCTGCTCATAAGGCTTCAGTGAGACGACTGCCCTAAGATCAAATCGTCTGTTTAGTTTGTGAAGGTAGCAAACATTTCAGTGAACCTGAAAACAGCAGTGTTGGAAACAGCATCACAAATCCTGTTGCTCTGTTTAAAATTCAGAATAGATAGCAATTTTTTCCTGTGTCATTCAGATTTTGTTTTTCTAATATGCAGCTGAAAATATTTCTGTAAGTAAATTCATTTCCCCCACATTTCACTGTATTTAAAAGCGTACACACATTGATCTATTTCCACTTGTAAGAATGCTAATTCCGCTTTTAAGAATGCAGTAGGTCCAGCGTTAGACTGTCTGCTTGAGTATCTCTTTCTGGTTTAGCAACAGAGCTATGTCGGGGTTGAACTAACACTCCTTGATCACACATCACTTGATATAAAAAGGTGAAAGTGGTCCTACAAACGCCTGCAATTTGATTGATAATATTAAGAATGTTCATCCACACAACTGTCCGCTAGATTTTGTTTGCTGCAGTGAGGTCACTCAGTCTGAGATCATTTCATACAGGCAACAAATCCACAGTTTTGAAATCAAGCGACAAAGTACTACATGCTCCTTTTTTATGCTCCGTATTGGTTGTATGTGCATGTAAAAAATGTTAATGAGATGTATTACATTTATTAACAACTAAAATCGCTTGCATTCACACCACTCTGCTGTAACTAGGATTGAGAAGACAAGCTTTAAACAAAAAGAGCTTTCATAGCCTGCTCTGGTGTGACCAGTTATTGTAGGTTGCCCTAGGACTTGTAACTACCGAGGGGACTTTTGAAATGGGCACTATTTGAACTTCTGAGCATGGCCTATAATCTTGCTTAATAATTACATCAACTGTGACAGTTCAATTCAGTGTAGGTATCCAAAACTATTTCTGAAATTAATAATAGGCATGCTTTATAGCTTGTGCATGTCAAAAGTTATAAGACAAGTCTCATCATGGAACTTAACTATTTTAACATGACTTTTTAAATAGTCCAACAATTTAAAACAATTACATAACATTCTTTCTTTCTAACTTTTAAAACAAAAGAAGTTTCATTCCATTTATAGGTTTGAATATAGTTAAGTGACCTCTACAAAAGGCTTCCTCTTTGAAGTGTTCTCTGAAGAGAGCTTCAAGGCAGCTGAGTGTCTCAGATTGTGATTTTGTAAGGTTTTGATGCTAGAAAATTGTTTAACAAACAGCTCCAAAATATTTAGATTTTGATTAATAACACACAATGCTGTGGTATTTAAATAATACAAAGTATGAAATCTAACATGTGGCTGAAGAGTATGTGTTCCACATGGTTAGGAGAATAGGAATGAGGGCGTATCAATATCTGAGCAGGCGGGAAATAGTTATACAAAGCCAATTAAACTATTCTCTAGGCATATATTAAACTGTTGTCTCTACTTGCGCCAAAACTTTTCCTCTAACTTTGTGGTTGGAAAGGATGCTCTTTCAGCAGTGTAGGGAGTTCTGGTTACCATTGCTTTGTTCTTCAAATGTCCACATTGTGTATGAGTCTGCAGAACCCTGCATTTGGTTAACGTTGACTTCCCAGCAGAGAACGGTTTGGGGATATTAGCCAAATTTCTTGATACAGTAATATATGAATAATACTAGGTAAACTCAGGGAAACTATTTGTGTACAACCGTCCTGAAGAGCAATGCTCACACTGAAATCAGTCACAGGGCCTCAGAACCTTTGACTGTAGGTAAATTCCTGTATAGTTTCACAATCTTCTCATATGTTGAAACTTTACTGATAAAAGAAGCTTTACTCTGCCAAAAGAAGTTTTACTCTGTCTAAGGAAGTAAAATACTACTGCATTTGGAGTCTTTCCAATGAAAGGACTTGGACTGATGTTAAGAG
>VYZW01044365.1:53645-77141 GCA_013401315.1 Balaeniceps rex
TAACATGTCAATGCAATGCTGCAACTGTCTGGATGTAACACTGTCAGAAGATGAGGTGTACCTGTAATTCTTATTGATTTTAACATTCTTTTTTTTCATTTATAATGGCTGGAAGTAGTATGTGGCCACAGAGATATCTACAATGGAAAAGACTCATAACCTGCATTTGTGAACAGTTTCTCATTTGATCTATCAGTTTGAAGAAAATCCTTCCAAATGCAGTTCTCTATTAGTGATGGCTAGTGGTTACAATATGAATATGCTTTCAGCAGTGCTCTACTGTCTAAAATGGACATTGACACTAAAGTGATTCTGTCTTCAGATCAACGTAGCCATGACTGTTAAAAATGCGAAGAAAAGAGCTCATTCAACAAGCCGTACTAATTATAACTAGCCCACATTTGCAAATTGTTTAATTGTAAGCATTCCTGGATTGGCATTACTAAATTTCAAGGATTATTTTGCAGTTGTTGGTATCAAAATTAAAAATAGTGTCCCTTTAATCTCTTTCAGAAGAGTTGAAGCTAGATGTTGTGAAAACAAAATGTAAATAATAAATAAAAGCCTTATAATAAAATTTCTTGATACCTAACCAAATTATTATCTAATGACTGGAAGCTAACTTCAGAATCAATTACAGAACTTCTTTTTTAGCATTTATTCACCCCGTCACGGAGATAATATGATAAAGATTTTAATAGAACATTTTTATAAGCAAGAATGTGACAAATTTTTGTGATTCAGGGTTTTGAGACTTTAGATTACCATCCTTAATCTCAGCTAAACAAAAGAAAGTCTCTCAAGCTTCTTAAGCACAAACACATTTTCGCTAGTATCCACAAGAAACAGTATTTAGGGCTTTTTAAATAAGGAGATTTTTTTTTTCCCAGGTGCTTTCCCTGGATGAATTCCCAGTCTGGAGATGCACATACCTACCACAGCTCACAATCTATCGCAATTTCACATTTCAAAATTAAGTAGGCTGGTATTTCTCCAGTCAATAATGCTGAAAGGTACGTACTGAAAAGGGGAGAAAGACCTTAAAGCCTTAAGATACCAAGTATTTTGAAAATGCTTAACTCTTACAGTCTCCAGGAATTACAGGAATATAAAGCTGCAGTACTGAAGTTGCTGACAAAATGCTTTTTACTAGCGGGCTCTTTGTCAGGTACGGGAAGACTAATCAAAGCCTGAGGCGGCCTCGTTGTTGTTATAATTTCTTCTTTCCAAGAAAGCTGGTTTCTGAGATACTGGAGCATCAGTTTTTCACCTGACGGGTTGTTGACTTAACTGATGAGGCTTCACAACAAAATCCTCCTTATGATATGTGATTTACAGAGCTGGCTCTAGGCAAGTTCAAGCAAGCTATTTGTATCCGTGTCACTTTGGACATGTCTTGTTTTGTGAGCAATTAAAAAAATAGGTCATGTTTTGTACTCTGGGAATATTCCTGTTTGTGGTTCTCCCCAAATTTAAATATTTTGCATGCCTCAGACCACTTCAGGAAGCTCGCAGCGTAAATGGAGTCCCCTGCTGAGCAGCTAATAGGGGAACTCACACTTTCAGGAAAAGTGTGTCTAATAGCAGGGGATTACTATAAATCTCCTGGTTTGATGTACACTCTCGCTTAAATGTTATGGGAGTGGCTTCAGTATCTTGCAGCTTCTGCATCCCACTTGTAGCTGCAGCCAGGCATATTTATACATTTATTGAAGGCTGAAATTTTAGAAGAGGACTTATCAGCTCTCCTTAGAGATGCAAAAATCAAAAATTAAGTCGTTGGTTTACCTTTCTTCCCTCCTTCCAAATGCTACACATTCTTATTATTTTCAAGTCAAAGTCACAACTTTGGGGGATTTTTGAGTTCTGTGATGGTTGAACATTGAGTACATACACATTTATTCAACCTTAAGTAGAGAAAATAACAGAAACAAAACTACTTTTGATACTATTTTATAAACAATCTCAGTGCATAGCATGTAATACTATGTTGTGTACTAGATAATATTGATATGAAATTGACCTCTGAAGTAAGAAAAAAAAAACAAACCAGAAAATATTTATTTTGTAAATGTAATAATTACATTTGTTCACCGCATACTCTTAGACATAGCATCTCCCAAACAGTGTTTGTGATTCACAGACTGCTGGGACCTTTGGATTATTTCTTAAGGAATCTGTGAAGAATGGCTGAGAAACTAAGTTCATCCACCGAACATCACCTGTAATTGTGCAATTAATTGTTTTAACTCATCTTGCAATTTCCTGAAACACTAGAGAAGCTTTCTAGATTTTCTTTTCTAAACCCTGAGGGTGCCAAAGAGTCCTTGAGCTTTGGCTGTTTCCCAAAAGCCCTTGCTTGGGTGCTTCTAAACTGGGCAGATGTTGTTGATGTTTCTCAGCTGGGCAGAAGGCATTCAAGCAAGTGCTAAGTGTAACAAGACAAAATAAGAGGGCAGTTCAAGTTTTTAATTGCTTTATTCCTCTCCTAGCTTTGAGAAGTGGACATTGCATCATGACTGCTCTGTCATTCATACTTCCAGGCACAGGCTGGGGAGGTGGCTGGGATTTGCGTATGATCTATACAAACAATGTGGGTTTTTTTTACCAAGTGCTTTACCAAAACTGTCTATTGAAGATATTTTTGTGGCTAGCACAACTGATGTCTGACAGCAGACATAACTTCAGCTTCAATGCTGCGGATGTCATCTAGCCCATCATGTTATCACAGCAGTGAGATGAGTACTGGCACTAGTGACCATCATCTATTTCCTAACTGAATGCTGTTCTTAGGCATTTTGTGCTTGACAGTACACCTCTCCAGAGAAGTGGGAATCTTAAGCTCAAAAGAATCCTGAGGCAAATGGTATTTCAGTCTCATCTAATTCCAGTGATACACCAAGAGCCGAACAAAAAAACCCAGAAATGACAGAAGAAATAACAGGAGAAACTCAAGATCACCTTTGGCCTGAACCAAGAGGAGTTCTTACTCTGCCTTGCAGATAGATGAGTTTGCAAATGTTGCTGCTGCTGTTGCTAATTCCCTTGAATATATGACCCATGAGATTGAAAGTGAGCTGATAGGAGATCTCCTGTGTTGCCACATGCTCACAGCTCAAAAATATGCAGAAGATATAGGCAGAATATCATCGCCGGTTTCCTACAAGAAAACATTGTGAGTTGGTAAGTGCACTGCGATTTGCATTGGGGTGGACTTTCAATGACTCGAAATCTTTCTTCATTGTTGAATGCCTTTAGAAGTAGCCTGTGTTTCTGCTGGGCTCATGCAGAAAGCATTAGCCAACCTGAAAAGTACCACAGATAATTGCTGTGAAAACGGTTACTTAGTGTCTAAGATTCACCTGTGAAGTCATCTGGATTTCCAGTTTTATCCAGTGAAATAAGCAATGAATGTGTGAGCTCCTGTTTTTGTTCTAAAGTATAGTGGCTTTTGAGGCAAAATTCTTAATTGCTTATTCTCTTCATTTTTAACTGCAATTTTTTATCCTGTGAGCCTTTTTCTCTTTTGTGTATTTTAATTATTGTTTTGCTTTGAAAACAAGACATGGCTTTGCTTGGCTCTTTGCGTAACAAAATCAAGACCTTAATAATGAAGTTTCATCCCTGAGTCTGCTGAGTTAGAGAAAACGACTTAGATACATTTGAAACCGTTTGTAACTTTTTGGCGGAAATATGTATTGAGATTGATAGGGATAGTGGTCAAATACCAGTTTTGCCAGTACTTCTCTGAAACAAAGAATGATTAGGACTGAAACTTGCCAATTCAGACTGTGCAAGTATGTTTCCAATCTAAGGGTTAAGAAAAGAGGGGCAATCATTCAAGTTATTATTCAATGATGGACTGAAACTTGCATTTGAGAAGCGACTTCGTAACTTATCCCAGCTAAAATTAAAAGAGAAATACCCTTACCTGGAAGATAAAAAATAGTAATATTGTTCTCAATCATCTACTTAGGAAAATTGGGTGCAAATTGACATAAATTGGGCATTGAAGCAGAGGTACCGTGACTGATTCTATTAAGTCTCCTCCCACTTTATGCTGCAAAACAATCTCTATCTTCCCGTTAGAATGGTTGGACACAGCCCCGTAAGTGCATCTGTAGATTTCTTTTCCAAGGCTGTAAATGTTTCAGATGTGTCTGTCAGGCCATACACCAGTTACGCTTTAGCATTAGCCAAAAATAATGACACGTCATCGTTGCGGAACTAACATAACACAGCTATTCAAACTTGGCCACCTACCTACGCATTCCAACCTACAAAACACTGTGAGGGAAGAAAATTGGAGTGGGATCATCATTTGGCAGATACATATCATATGTTAGCGATCTTCCCAAGAAGGCCAACGGCATCCTGGCTTGTAGCAGGAATAGTGTGGCCAGCAGGACCAGGGAAGTCATCCTTCCCCTGTACTCGGCACTGGTGAGGCCGCACCTCGAGTACTGTGTTCAGTTTTGGGCCCCTCAGTACAAGAAGGACATTGAGGTGCTGGAGCGTGTCCAGAGAAGGGCAACGAAGCTGGTGAAGGGTCTGGAGCACAAGTCTTATGAGGAGCGGCTGAGGGATCTGGGGTTGTTTAGCCTGGAGAAGAGGAGGCTGAGGGGAGACCTTATGGCCCTCTACAACTACCTGAAAGGAGGTTGTAGCGAGGTGGGTGTTGGTCTCTTCTCCCAAGTAGCAAGTGATAGGACGAGAGGCAATGGCCTCAAGTTGCGCCAGGGGAGGTTTAGATTAGATATTAGGAAAAACTTCTTCACAGAGAGGGTTGTCAAGTATTGGAACAGGCTGCCCAGGGAAGTGGTGGAGTCCCCATCCCTGGAGGGATTTAAAAGACGGGTAGATGAGGTACTTAGGGACATGGTCTAGTAGTGGACAGGTACGGTTGGACTTGATGATCTTAAATGTCTTTTCCAACCAAAAGATTCTGTGATTCTGTGATTCACTGAACCAGCAGCGTGGCTAAACAGCTGTCATTAAGGCACCAAGCTCGCATTGTAAAGGAATGTCGTAAGAAGAAATCATTATTACAAACATTATTAAACAGCCACCGATTCTTTGGAAGATAAACTGAATGGGATATATAAACATTCTCAGCTGTACATTTCAGGCTAAATCAAGGCACCAAGGTGAGGAGCATCAATTACTGAAAGCTGCTTGAGTCAGGGCCCCGAGTGAAGTGTAAAGGCGCTGAGATCTCTTCCCGCCCACCCAGGGACTTGGCTGCCTGCGCTCGGGGCAGCTCTGATGCGGTGCAGGGGGTGACCTGGGATCGGGGTGCTGTGAACAGAGCTGTGGGAGAGAGTCTCACTGCGGGCTTGTTGCCTGTGCTCGAGAGCTACTTTTACACTCGGGTGTGAGGTTGTAGGTGTGCCTGCCCCTAGTTCTGTGACCTTTTGTGAAGGTCTTGTGATCCAATCTCTTCTTACTCGGTTACCTGGCTCGACCACAGACCTGCTTTGTCACTGTGGGCTTTTCTGGCAATTACTGGACTTTTGGCTGATCCTGATTACCATCACCAAAACTGCTTTGCTCTTCTTGCTCAGGTGTTGTGGGGATGCTGCTCCCACTGGCCTTGCTGAGATGCTGAGTGCCTGGCTGGGGTTCTGCGGGTGGCTCGCCTGCTCCAGGCCACCAGATGCCCTGGTGGGAAGGGGACAGTGTCTCCAGCCCCTGGGCTGGGAGCCAGAGCCACCAACTGGCACATTTCACCCCCTTAGAGAACTTCAAAGAATTTGGAGACTTGTAATTCAAATGGAAGAGAACAGGGCACACAGGAACCGGGTTTTCTCTAATTAAAACCAAAAGACCCATTTATTTTGGTGGGAAAGACTGTAGCCAACTGTAAATACCATTATAAATGCTTTTGGAAATAATGGTTTACTTCTGCAAGCCACTCCAGATCTTTGAGACCTTTGAGCTTTCCATCTGTCATCCCAAATGAAACACTAATGGATATTATTTAACAGAGGATGTTTTTAAAAAAAAAAATGCTAAATGCTAATGTTACTGACATACATGGTGAGTGTTTTGTAATTAACTTTTTTCCCCCCTTTACAATCACTTTTAGTGATTTTTAGGGACTTTGTGGACTAAGTTACTGTGCCACTTCTATCAAATAAGGTAGGAAATATTTTATCATATTTTGATCCCTATTTCTACCCCAATTTACATTTCAGCATATTAAAGATTTCCATTGTTCAAATCAGTGAACTGACATTATTCATTGAGATTTTAACTCTAAATGTTTTCACACTTCTGTTTTCCGTCATGTATTTGACATAACTCAAATGCAACTAATTAGTACTGAAGTACAACTTTTCATTTATCACATTTTTGCAGATAGATTTTTAGAGCATTTGTTCTGATTACTTGTTTATTATGACACACTGCTTCAGATTAGAAACTTGACTTATTTTAACAAGGATTCTGAAATCTATTAATACATCCTGCATGTAAAAGGTCTAATGAGAATCCCGTTATTTCCATAACATAGTGGTATTGCTGTAAACATCACAAAGGGGTTATGTTTTCACCATTTTATTCAAAGATGCACGGTGCTAATACTTATTCCTCAACTTCAATACCATTTTGGAACCACTATCCTGAGAAGTAGATAATGTTAGAAAGAAGGCGAATTATTAATGCAGAGTGGCAGAGTCATCAATAGGCTACAAAATACACTTTTAAAATCATGCTTTTACAAACATGGCACAGACTCTGCTGTAGCACTGTATGCTCTAAAAGCTGCAGATATATTTTAGAAAACACTGATGAAGCCATTACTGCTCCATCCATTTGTTCATAGTATATATCATTATTCAAGAAATTTAAGAACTGTAATGATGGAAAATCACACAGAAAGAAAAGAAAAGGAACATGGACTTTGTCAGAAACAAGGGCTACATTTTTATTCAAGAGGCCCATAATGACGGAAAATCACAGTGAAAGGCAGAGACGAAACAGGGATCCCATAAAGCACTGACACACCACAGTGGCACAAGTAGTAGAACAGTCATAGCAAGTGGATAAAAATAAAGAAAACAAAATTAACTAGAGAAGAGCTGGACTCGGGGATGAAGCACAAAACAGAAACAAATCACAGCAAATGCTGAAGATTAATTTCAAAGAATCTGCTCAGAATAAGTGGAGAGACAAGTTACATCAATATTAATGAAGCTGAAATAGAAGTCCAAATGACCACGAGTACAAAATGGCACACAAAGCATTTTCTTTTAAATAGGTTGGGGATTGGATCACGAGACCTTCACAAAAATGAACAGAATTCACAAAAGACGTCATTATGGGAAATGTGACAAACAATTGCAACATAAATCTCTAAAAAGAACTATAGAAATATTAATTACCAGCGCATATGTTTATTTTAAAACAATAGTTTATAGACAACATATTCAGGAAAGTAAGAGGAGAAGAGTATTTTCTGATATCAAATGATCTATAAATGTCTTAAAGGGATCTTACATATCTCCAGGTACCAGTCTGATTTTTTTTTTTCAAGCGGTCTAAGAGAGCTAGGCACCTCAAATCCTTAGTAATATATTCCACTTTAAGTTCATATAATGTGCAAGGAAATACTATTGCCCACCTTGCAATGAAAAAAGAATAAATATATGTTATATATAGGTTGGCAGTCAGAGCTCTGTGCAGGCAGGAAATAAACTTTTCTTCCCAAATTACTTAAGCTACCCACTCATATTAGACAGCCATGACTACAGGCTATGGAGCTTTCAGAAATTCTCGGATTCTTGACATAAAAAATTTCTGCCCCACCACCTGACAACTGTATTCACTTCTCGTCAGATAGCCTATGGTTAGAAACAAGGGGTCACACTTTAAGAACCTGATTTCTAAAAAAGACCAACACAAATCTGTAATTTCTCAGATGATGTTGTCAGGAGTCCTGTAAATTGTAACTGGCATGTCAAACGTCGTACGATCTCCCTTAGCGGGAAAGCAGAGCGAGTGAGTACCTTTCCCGATAAAGATTGCTCTTCCCTATGAAAATTCCTCGTGACAGGCAAAATTTCAGTGTCACAGAGATACAATCAATTGATCTCTTTCACTTATGTAACGAATTAAACTATTAAAGGATTTGCGTCTGACACAAGAGTGGCCGCATGTTTTTCCTTCCTCTCATAGCAGGTCACTGATGTTATTTCAGTGCCTTCCCACAGCTTATCAGCAGTAGTCTTCTCCACTTCAGGGTTCTCATTGTGCTGCTGTAAATGCACTAACCTTTCTTTTACACTGCAGTAGAGACGTCATGATCTAAGTAAAGCTATTGAGAGGAAGAAAAATACTTTGTCAGCCAAAGTTTTGGTTTAAAAGGGAGACTGGGATATAAAATATTGGCATAAATGTGTATAAAGATGTAGATTAGATTTGGCAGAAGAATAGTTATTTGCGGTAGGCCATGCTCTCGTGTTCCTTCAGGGGGGCAGGAATTACATAGTGGCAGCCCATAATTAAACTCTGGCTGAAAATCCCTGTGCAGAATTTATCTGGGTTCTGAAATCCATATTAGCAAAATCTGTATCCAAGCATCCACGCTGTGAAGTCGTACTTTGGTTGCACCCACAAAAATATCAGGATTGTGAGGCAACACGATTTCTGTGATAATGTTTTATTTCTTAACACGGAGATAGTAAACTTTACCACTTGATAAGTAATTTCTCGGTGTTTGGTAACAGGATTTCACTGTCTTTCCAGAACTCCTCCGCAGAGGCATTCTCAGGCTGTCGGCCGATCAGTGAGCACTTCTGGCGCGCCCCGTTCTGTCCTGCTGTCTGCATCCTCCATCCCAGCAACTAGCAGGGCAGGACAGCGATCTCTTCCTGTTACTGACGGGAATGTAATTCTCATTTTGGGAAAACAGGGCATGGGATACAATGGGAAGGCGACTGCTAAACATAGGTTTGTATTCAGATGCACTGGCCCCTTAAGAGTTGTTGCCGGATGATGGTGCTTGCAAGGCAGCTGTGACTGTTACTGACCCGTAGAGATGAGGACTCTCAGGGTCTCTGCAATTGCCGTGGTCTCTCGGTTTACGCTGGCACCACCAATAGTGTGCATACACAAATTGTGTCCTAAGTTACAACATGGCAGATCCCATGTTTACAGATCAGGGTACTGCACAGTTTGGAACAGAAAGTTAGGAACAACTTTGTAAGTAAACTACGGGGAAAACGTTGGTGTTGAGTGAAGCTTTGCTGAGCTGCTAAGCTTTTCCAAGTAGAGAATTACGAAGTTAACAAAGTAGCTGAGGCCCTCTCCTGAATGCTTAAATGAGGCGTAGCTGTATTGTGACTTTTTCTTATAAAGAAGAACACTACCGTGAAGTTAAAGAAAAATAATATATATATATATGATCCAAGGTTTAAATTGCTTTTTTATTGGATTTTTATAATATAGTAGCTGAGTTACTAGGAAGTAATAATTGGATTCTTATCATAACCACAAGAATACAATACCAGCAGTTTGCTGTTAGTATTTACATGTAAACTGAAGCATTCTACAAGATAAATCTCCATTGTGTTTACAGCAGTCACTGTAATCCTAACGTAGAACAGAAACTGTCATCCCACCTTCTCTAGGGCTGCGGTGCTACCACAGGATTTCTGAACTGGACTGAGGTATACACCCATCTGATCATCCTAACAATGTACCTTCACGAGGCGAAACTTCTAGATGATTGCTGTTGTAAACTCTTGAAATTTTATACATTTTCATATGCAATCTCATCTTGAAGGTGTAGACCCTATCCCTGTTACCACCTTTCTACATGCATAGGTATGACGTGCTTTAGTGCTTTAATGAATAAGCCCAGAAGAACACGTCACAGCCCCTTTCAGTGTACTGCGCCGGGCTCAGCATCCGGCCACTTACTCTCCACCATTAGTGTAGCAGGAGCTGCAGCTGTTGCAATTTTTGTGAGAACTCTGGCTGACCTGGTAAAGGTTGCAGATTTTCTGGAGCTTAAAGAATTCTTTGCTATTTTGCAAATGGTGTCCTAACTATTGCTCGCGAGTAACTCTTTTTTCCAGCCTCTAGAAATGTAGATGAATAGTATTAATCAGTCTTATCTGAACTCTTCAGGTTATAAAGTATTTTATAACCTGAAGTTATAAAGTAAAATAAATAAAATTTTTAAAAAATTTAAAACACTTCAAGAATTGCTGCATAATGTCCTTCAAACTTTTGTTTGGTTTTCATTTTACAGTCACTTTGCAAATTATATGTAGTGTATAAAAAGTATAGTTTTCATTTTACTTATGTAGTTTATTAGGCAGCTCATCTTGTTCTTCCATCAAAATAGAATGTATCTTATCAGGCTAGAAAATAACTAGCTTAATGTGCGTTAGGCTAGGCCCAGAATCAGGTTTGTGGCTTTTTCTCTGAGAACGTGTTTTTGAGTTCAATTGTCCAGATCTCTCAATACATTTTTGTACTGTTTCATTAGATGAAACAAAATGAAGAAATTCATTGAACCTGTCATAAAAATATTACATCACAAACATTTTTGTGCCCTAGAAGAGAAACATGAAATGCCTTTGAAAGTTAGCAAGAGTCTACTATTCTTGCATGGACATTTAACTGCACACAGTTAAAAAATCTAGACTAAATGCCAAATATTATGTTATTTTAGCTTTCCATGTTGTCAAACTCACACCTCACACAAAATCTAGAGGTTAGAGATAAGTCATAGAAAAAAATACAATTTTCCAGAAGTTTCTTCCTTGCATGTATCTCCCAGGCTGCTGAACATGCCCAAAGATTTGTAGAAAACAGATTCCAGAATAAGTCCTTCTGTGGGCTTATTCCTAGTCAGCATTCTTACAGGTTTGTTGTGGTGTTTTGTTTTTTTTTTTTTGAATAGGTATACAGGTACAGCCCAAATTCAGAGACAGAAGTCTCCCTACTTGTAGATTAGAGCATCTCCTTCCACGTTCAGTAGTACCCTTCAAGGCACAAGAAGTATTTTACACTCACGTTCCTTGCTCATACTTAGTTGTTCAACTATCGAGCATCTTGAGTAAGCCACTCTTCAGTGCTACCATCCCCAGCACTGAATAAAACGAAATCTAAACCTTTTTCTTAGACCACTACCATTTCTTTTCTTCTAGCAGTCCTTTCATGTCTCAGGGTTTCATTTGAAGAAAAAAAAAATGTGGTCATGCTAGAATGGTCCTAGCATCTTTGAAGCCTAGCAAAAGCCTAGTGCTGCCCACTCCATGATCAGTCCCAATTTAAGATATTTTTCTGTTTTTATTAGTAGTAATCATAGAAGTATTTTTATTTCAGATTGGTACTTGCTTTTACACTGTCATTTTGCTAGGCTACTGAAAAGTTCAAAGTAGACCTGTCATTTTTGAGCTACAATTTCATTAATTCCCAGGTAATTTCTCCTACTATAGTACCTCCCTCTCCTCATCTTTCTCTCTCTTTCTGTGAGCAAATCTGTCTTTCACTATTCTCACTATGAAAATCTCAGTAGGCATTATGCCCATCAGTGACATCATCCACGTTAAAGTTATGAAATTCAGCTGAAATTTCCAGACTCTGGAAATATTATTAATATGTGGCAGATCAGACTGTTCTGCATTACATGCTTCTAGACTGCCGAAGTCTGGGATATTGCAGAAAGGGGTGAGAGATGCTTTATGCCACCGCAGCAATCCTGACCGCCTTTGGAGCAGCGCTAACATCATTAACAACCTGTTACCGTTCTTAAAGCAAGGATAGTTGGCACAATACAAAAGCATGAAAATGAGTAAATATAAAACACGAAGTATAGTATTAATTGAATATATGAAGAATGGTATAAGGTTAGATTCTCTATGAAACTGGATGAATCCACAGTTAAAAGAACAAACCCTATTGAACCCTACCAAACATAATGCTTAAAAATATTGTATTAAAGCACAGTTCAGCTGGGTGATGACTACCTTTAAACTTCACACAACTCAATGAACACCATTTAGTTTAGACCGTGCCCTTGAGTGGTGTTGCTTTTTAGCACTGAGTGTATTTATTACTGGGAGCCATCCAGTTCCCGCCAAGTGGCACGGACCCAGGCAATTCGGGAGCGGTGGTGTGCAAAAGCAGCTGTGTTCTTCTCACCCCCTGGGTTGCACTGAACATTGCCTGGTCACAGCAAGGATCAGGGGCTCTGTCTTTATACTTTCAGTTCTACAAAACCACTTATTTTTGCAGTTAACGGTGACTTTGCAGTAAATATATGTTCTGGGCAGCAAAAAGCAAAGAGTATGTTGGTGGCACAAACCACAAGGTGTTTGTTTTATTACTCTCCCTTAAACATTGTTTTTAATCAGGCAGAGTTTCTCCAGGGCTGGCTGTTTGTTTCCGCACATGTTCCAGCTGTACAATAAGCTGTATTTGTGCAGTACTTCTGTGTTGGAGAGTTGACATTGAGATGACTGCTCTCTAGATGTTTTTTTCCATTAAACTTATAAAACATATTTTGAATGTAATACAGTTAAGATTATTATGGTTTAAGCTATGTATGCCAGTTTAAAATGAGGTTTTCACCACTATGACAGATTTGGATAGAAACATTCAACCAAGTAAGGCAAGCCATGACTTTAAAAGCAACTTGAAATCAAAAGCATGTAAGATGAAGTGTTACATTGCCAAGAGACGATTTCTAGCTGAAGGAATCAAATGCTTTGAAGTCCTGAATCTGTATTTAGTGAAGTGGCCATGCTAACAGTACATTAGATATGGAGATTAAGGGGGGGAGGCATTATTACGGTATGTTGTATGAAAAGCATAAATTAAAAAATTATATTCAAACTTGCAAATTGTTGCACACACAGCACTAACTTTTGTACCATATGTGGACACACTGAAGTACAGCAACAAAAGTAGTCAGGATCTTAACAATTTCTTTTTTTCTTCCAGAGTTCAGCTGTTTTCCGAGATAGCTGAAATCAGAATTATACCTGTTGTAGGCTCTATTATTTTTATATATATACACACAGTCCTCTACTTCATGTAGCAAACTGCTTATGCGTGTATTGTGCTTATGAACTGGTGAGGGAAAAAACCAGTTAAACTTAACTGGCTGCTAGATAAATACCAACTTTCTGTTCACAGACAAATATTCAGCAGAGTTAAGTATTTTTATTTTAAGAAGACAGTCAAAAAGTTTATCTTCTGAGAGCTATCATGCCTGCACTAAAAAGATGGACAACAAAATTGTCTGACAAAATGTTAGGATGGTGAGAAAATTCAATAAATGGAAAAGCTCCCCAAAGTAGCCTTTCAGAAAGTTTGTGGTCTTATTAATAGAGCTAAGGCAAATCCATCCCTTACTCTTGCTGTGAAATAGTCTTACATAGCCCTGCTTTCAGGACAAGTATGGATAAAAGTGGGCTGTCTTGAACTTTAGAAGGGTGGAAAACTAAGAGGTGTTTATTCCATTCCTGAAAAGGAAACTAATTTTGGTTACTGAAGTTTGTAATTTAGGGATGTGAAGGATGCAGGGGCTGCTCTGCAGTTATTTATAAATATTTTTGGTTAATTTCAATATTTCTGAATGTTTGTTGTAGTAATCCAGTAGCTTCATTCAACAGCTAGGTAACCGTATTTTAATCTAAATTAGCTGATATTCTTTTTTTCCTCTTAAATGTATAGTGTTAGATTTTAAGACAGTAGAAAGACCATATAAGCATGTTACCACCAACAACTGACTATTATTATCACTATACTAATAGAAAAGCTCTGAACAGATACAGCATTCTTTTCCTCAACCATTATTATTGCAAAAATCTCATGTCACTGAAAAAAAGTAAGTTGTAACAGTCATTTTTTATGTGTAATTCCAAATTAGGCTTAGTAAAAGTGTCCTTTCTCAGAAAAAAGAAAAAAAAGATTTTTTTTTTAATGTTCAAGATTATATTCCTTTTATTGTGACAGAGATGATATATAATCTGATGATACTCTCACCTTGACTCCTTCACTCTGGTGTTTTTCAAGTTTTGAGAATTTTATCTTATGGACTTAAAATAGGAAATGCTATAAGAACAGTTTTTACTGCCTTCTCTCCTTCAATTTTCTTAGCAGGCAAACACTTGATGGTGCCTGTCTTTAATGGTTGAGAGAAGCAGAGTCTGAGTTAAAGAAAATGTCTTTAATTTTTTTTAAGAGTCCTGGTTTGACTTCTATAACATTCCACAATTAATTTTTCATAGATTCTAAATGTTTCATCTTTTCTTCTTGAAATCTCTATTTTATTCCCAGATCATCCTCTCAAGAGGATGATTATAATTTATTAAACTGCCATGTGAATTGTTATAAATAAATCCCAACGTGTTTACAATGGGCTCTTTTTGACCATACGCCATCTTTATAGATATCTAGATAAGCATGAACAAAAATCTAGTAGTGTGCCCAACCACCAGCACTCCTTTGAATCCAAAAAGCATACGGATGCTCAGGACGCTTCTCTGGGTGCTGGGTATTTCACCTCTCCAGTACTTCCTGCTCTGGTGCAGGATTGTTGGGTCGGGAAACAGAATACCAGGAAATTTGAGCCCACATCTCTACTCGGCAGTGAACAGCGTTACTCTTTCTGCCTTAATGTTTCCCTTTCATTTATGTTATTATTTCCACAAGGGTCCAGGTTCTTGTTCACAGTTTCCTTGCAAGCCATAATCATCTCAGAAAGCTTTTGGAGCACACGTTCATTAAAAAAGCCTATAGAGAAGGACATCCTAAATAATAGCATCACATATTTTGACAGGGCCAATTTAGGTTGAGAGAATTGTTGTTTTCTTGCTGCAGACTTATTTATTTACTTTTGGCAAATTCTTTTAACAGAACTTAGGTGAAGTTAGATGAAAAAGGAATTCTTTTTCAGTCAAAATATTTTAAAAGACTCACAAAAGGAAAATGCACATACAACTAAGGTAAGTATTTACATTCTCGGTAGTTCCTGAAAATAACATGAGCAGAGATTTATGACAGAAGAAAAAATTGATCTAGGCACAGAATGCAGACAAGGTGTAATCATTGTTGACTCATATTAATTTAAAATCTTTTTTATAGAATCAAAATAATGCTACGCAGGGGAATTGGTGATCTTAATGACTCGTACCACTGGTTAACTATCTTCATTCTGTTTACAGATTAAAATTATATACTTGTTTGTTTGAAACAGCAAATGGAAAAAAAAAAAATCTTTATTCTGAGAACTGTCAGTGTAGCCCTAAATTTACATGCTATGTTACCTAATACCTCCTAGAAATACTGACTTCTGAAACCGGTCACTTCTTCCCAGAACTGACCCGAGGGTCAAATCGAGCCTTGCCTCTGAAGACTGAATAAACAGGCTTTGCATTCCTGCGTTCTTCTTCTTAGCGACAGCAAAATTGATTTTGTAGAGCCACTGCCGAAGCAGCAAAAATGCAGGTTATTATGATAATGATCGCTCATTACGCTAAATTCGTATTTACAGGTTAAATGGAACCCCTGCGCACAGATAATTTTTCTAGCACAATTATAAACTCTCCCAGACCCCTTTTACTTCCTCCTGCCCAATTTGGCAGATTCTGCCGGACGGAAGAACCACAGCAGGGTTTAGCGCTCCTCTTCTGGAGGTGGAGATTGGATCCTCGCCTGCAGCAAGGGTCCCTGGGGTTCTGCTCTTGCCTCCAGCTGAGCCACTGGGCCTGGGAAATTCGATTTTTCCTCCCATTCTGGTTTTCTGCAGAGAAAGGATGCAAATATTCGCTTTTGTAAAGTAGCTGGGAGTCGTGACGGCAGGTGACTAGGTAATTCTTTCAAGCCATTATGGGAAAAAAAACTTTAATAGAAGAGTTTTGATAACCCAGCCAGTGAAGCCCTCACCCTCTTCCTAGGCCAGGAGAAGGTGAGCACCCCCTGGGAGGATACTTCTTTCCCGCCTGGATTCCTCAGACTGTTTTTCCACCTCACGCAGCCCCAATTTGGTGGGTTTTTAAACATTTTTTTTTTTTTTGCCCCATCACCTTTCTTTGACCAATCGCACCACTTGGCGCCTCTTCCCAGAGGCCCGGCTGTGCGCCTCACTGGTTTTTGAGGGGGGGGACACAAGTGCTTCTTCGAGGAGTGAAGCTTTGGGTAGAGTTAGGGAGGGAAAGAGAGCGGGAGTGCGTCCCGCCATCACCGCCCTCCCGGGGCGACCTTTCCCCTCGCGACGCTCCCGACCAATGGGCGGCCTCGGCCCCGCCTCTTCCGCCGGCGTGTCGGCGTGCTGAGGGGCCGCGCTCGTCTCTTTCTCTCAGGCGGGGGCCGCGCAGCCCGGCTCCGCCAGCTGAGGTGAGCCGAGCCCGCTCGCCCGCTCTCTCTCTTCCCCTTTCCAGGCCTCACGTCGCTCCGCCGGGACGGGCTGAGAGGAAGCGGGGTGGGGCGGGAGTGCGGTGGGGGAGCTGCTGGGGCCTGGGAGCCGCCGCGGCCTGGGAGCCGCCGCGCCTCCGGCTGGTGGGGCGGGAGCGGGTGTTCCTCCTCGGTCTCTTCGTGGAGGAGGCCCCGGTTCGGCCGCCGCGCTCTGCCGGGTGCGTTGCGTTGCCGGCAGGCTGTCGCCGGGCCTTCAGCCTGCCCCTGTTCCTGTGCTTTCAGATGCCCCCGAAAAAGGGAGGCGACGGGGTTAAATCGCACCCGATCATCGGAAGGTTTGGGACGTCCCTGAAGATCGGGATCGTCGGGCTGCCAAACGTTGGGTAGGTGGTCAGGGGAGCGCGGGGCGGAGGAGCAGGGCGGGACCGCCCCGCAGACCGCCGCTCCCCTCTCTCCTGAGTTTGCTTCTGCGCCAGGTGGAGTGACCTGACACAGTTTCTGGGTGAAGATAGGCGCCTATGGGTGCGTATACGAGCTGAGGGATACAATCAAAGTCTTTTTGCTCGGTGATAGACTTACCTGTTTATCTTGAACTACTTATAGGCGGAGCGATGTAAAACACTCGGGTAGCGTGAGGCTGGTATGTACAAGTCAGGACAAGATAGTAGTGGAGAATTAAAAGAAAAAAAAAAGGTCTTAGCAGTTGCTGAGTTTTATGAAATACTACGTCTTTTGTATTTCCTTACTTCCACTGTTGTGTATGTGTAATGCACATTTTTATCCAAGTAGATAACCACACGTGCATACAAATTTCTTTTATATTTGATTTTTTTGGAGAGGATGATGTGCACAGGAAGGGGTTAGTGTCATTAGCAGTGAAGAGGACTTCTGTTCTTGAAACTTCTTCAGAGTTTGTAAGGAAAAAAGTTGTTTAAGTTACAGTTTGGGAGAGATTATGGAAGATGAATTGTCCTCTGTCATGCTTCTTATCTGTAGTTGTTGTGGCTTCTCAAAGGAACTATACTTAAGGCACTTAAAAAGGATGATGAATTGCTTGGAGAATATGTATTAATTTGTGTATTGTATTTACTAAAAAAGTTCTCAGCATTCTCAAACTTTAAGTCTTTAAAAAATTACAGGAAAAGTCTTTGAGCATGTCTCAGCCATAAGTACTGCTTTCTTGTCTTTTCATTATAATTTATTTTATTTTTCAGGGTGGAGGTAAGTTGCACACCAGAAAGGAAATAATAAGCAGTAACATTGTATAACATGTCAATGGGGAAAAGTAGCGTTTGCAGTTATGTTATGATGTAACTTTCAAAAAAAATTGTGATTGGCTTTTGAGCATGTTGGCTGTATGCAGGGCAGCTTTCAGATTTTTTTCTCCCAGTGGCTGAGAAGTTGTATGAAACAAACAAAAAAAAACCCCACCACCTCCCCCCCTCCCCAAAACCCAGAATATTTGTGGTAGAAGATTCAGGAGTTGATTAATAACTTTCTCTTAGCAATAACTCAAGAATTGCTCTCTTTTGGTTTAATAAATGCCAGCTAACAAAATAATCTGCTACTTGGTTTAAGTGAAAATGTTCTCTCACCCTGGTACCACTTGCAGGTTTTTTTCCTTTGATTTTTAACAAGGATGAAAAAAGTTTGGTAAGGTGGAACTGTATCTTCATGTGCACAAAAGATTACTTGTAATTGATTAACTGATGTGGTTTGCTTTCTATGCCCCTTTTTTCTCTTTTGATTGTTGACTTTTATTGCTTACATGCTGAAATTATGTTAATACATAAATAAATCTGAAGAAGCAATACAGTTGTGAAAAGAGCTGGTGAGTCTTGGCAAAACTAGTTCATTCGGAATAAGTTTCAATCGTCCTTATTGGTTTCTCACTTTGTGCTTGAGGAAAATGAGTAGTGGCCAGTAGAGCTGTGCTTTGCTTTTGACTTAAAATTTCTTTGCTAACTGACATGTGCAATATAGTCACTTAGGGGAATTTTCAAGGACAGGGAAGAGAGGTAAACGTCATTGGGTTTCAGTGGGACACTCTGCGTATTTGAAAGTGTCTTGTACTAGAATCAGGGCAATGGTCACTGTTGTTGAAGTAAAGGGAAAGTTCATTATTGCTTTTGGGTTGGAATAAGATGTGTTTCTATCCAGCCCTTTTAAATGCTTCTGACTTGAACTTCTTTAAGAATGTGTGTATTTCGTTTATAGGAAATCAACGTTTTTCAATGTGTTAACAAAGAGTCAAGCGGCAGCAGAAAATTTTCCTTTCTGTACCATTGATCCAAATGAGAGTCGAGTACCTGTGCCAGATGACAGATTTGACTTCCTGTGCCAGTATCACAAACCTCCAAGGTAACTCAAATTCTTAATATTTTTCTACCTTAACTAGCAGCTGAAATAGTATTACTGAACCCAAAGTTTTCATAGAAGTTTAGTGCAACTATAATGTCTTTAATTAAGTTTTTACTGACATCTGTTTTAGGATGTGAAATTATATATGTACCTGGATTACACACCCACACACCCCCGCACACACCCCCCATGACCTTTGTGTTATGAGAATGAGGAATCTAGGAGCTGCTGACATTGCTCAGCACCATTTGGTGCTTGCTATTCCTGTCTTTGAAGACAGTGGCTCCCAGGTGACTTGGAGGATCTTCTGAAGAGATTTGGAAAATGAGCAGTAGCAGACATACCTAACGTGTCAAGAGGTTCCTCATTTGTAAAATTTCCACCTGGTATTTTGTGTCGTTCAGAATACTGTATATGCTGTAGGTAGCCAAACAAGTATCTATCAGCATACCTGTGTCCTCAGTCTTTTGACAGTAAGCTTTATGGGAAGCCTTTTTCCTCCTGACTCTTTATCTCTCCTTTTTGTAGGCTCTGCTACTTGTTACCTGGTATATTGAGGGATATTCCTACAATATGTCTCTTTGAATTGTTTCCTTATTCTAGGAGTGTATTAGTTTTGTCACATCAATGGTTTTTGCTGTTGACTGTTTCCATAATCTGCTCTATATGTTCAGTGTGGGAACTGGATTTTTGCTTCAACAGCAAAACTTAAGGTGCTTTCAGAAAATAGAAACCTAAATGGACACTTGTGACTTGTTAATTTCAGTTTGCAGTTACTCGCAGAGGTACTTGAATAAAGCGAGTGTACATAAATCATAGGACAAATTAGCATGCATGTCTGTGCTTTTGTTCAACACTTGGGCCTCAGTTTTAGAGCCGGATCACACCCACAATTAAAAAAGATTGATTAGTCACTGATCAAAAGTCTATTTGTTAACTTAATTTTCAGGTCCAAACGAGTTGCTTCTGTCTGTAATTCCTGTGCACTTTTTAAATACTGAAAAATGCATTAATATGGAGCTGTTTGCTTAGGTGGATTGTTGTAACAGGTTATTTTGGTTTTCCTGCTCAAGTGAGTATTAAGCATACTTGTTACTGTATGGATCATGAAACAAAACTCTGCTGAATTTGAGACAAAACTTTCTGGCTGTTGATTGTGCAGAGATAATGGTGTGGCTTTTAAGTTTTGTTGACAAATTTGTTCTCAATTGTAATGTTATTGCTGCTTTGGCCACATCTATCATCTCTCTTTCTTCTCACTTAGCTATGACTGGCTACTTCTAAATTAATAGTTGAAATGACAAAGAGATTATTACCTCTCCCCTCATCCTGCCTTTGGCCATCTATCCTTACAAGGAGTGCTAAGATTGTAAATACCTGTATATGTGTTCTCTGACTTGCAAACTCTCTCTCTCTGGAAAAAAAATCACCCTTAAATATTAATGAAAATAATATATTTACTGAATCTGGATTCAGTAAATCTGGATTCAGTAAATCTGGATTCAGTAAATCTGGATTCAGTAAATCTGGATTCAGTAAATCTGGATTCAGTAAATCTGGATTCAGTAAATCTGGATTCAGTAAATCTGGATTCAGTAAATCTGGATTCAGTAAATCTGGATTCAGTAAATCTGGATTCAGTAAATCTGGATTCAGTAAATCTGGATTCAGTAAATCTGGATTCAGTAAATCTGGATTCAGTAAATCTGGATTCAGTAAATCTGGATTCAGTAAATCTGGATTCAGTAAATCTGGATTCAGTAAATCTGGATTCAGTAAATCTGGATTCAGTAAATCTGGATTCAGTAAATCTGGATTCAGTAAATCTGGATTCAGTAAATCTGGATTCAGTAAATCTGGATTCAGTAAATCTGGATTCAGTAAATCTGGATTCAGTAAATCTGGATTCAGTAAATCTGGATTCAGTAAATCTGGATTCAGTAAATCTGGATTCAGTAAATCTGGATTCAGTAAATCTGGATTCAGTAAATCTGGATTCAGTAAATCTGGATTCAGTAAATCTGGATTCAGTAAATCTGGATTCAGTAAATCTGGATTCAGTAAATCTGGATTCAGTAAATCTGGATTCAGTAAATCTGGATTCAGTAAATCTGGATTCAGTAAATCTGGATTCAGTAAATCTGCTGAATTGGGTAATAAGCTGGATATAAATAGTAAATCAGCTTTAATTTGAATGGCCTTTTGACTTTTTTAAGGGAGTGTTTGTTACTTAAAATCAATGGATGTGGGGATTAGTGGGTAGTTATAGCTCCTGAGTTCACTTATGCTGCTTACATGATTTTAATATTTCACTATAAGAGTAATAAAGCAGCGATAATTAGTGATAATTCAGTAGCACAATAGAGTGAGGTAACTCTTCTTGGGCTGTTTGTGCTTGTCTGTCTGAGACTAACTCAGGAAAGGAAGGCTATGGTCATGAAGATACACAACTGAATTGTAATTTAAATTCCTTAATTTCTCTTATATAGTCTTGATTTTGTTCTTCATCTTTATGTAATACATTCTGTGTTACTTTGCTACTTGTTTGGATTAGTAGACGTAATCAATCTGTGCATGCAGAATGTTTTATAAACAGTGAGTTGTCTTTAAATTAGACTCTTGTCTAGCCTCGTGATTTTGTCTTTTAAAATCTAAAGCATTCAGATTTTTATTTCCCATATGTTACACTTAGTCATCACATAACTGCAGTCATTGTTGGGAGGTGGGGGGAGGGAACTTTTGTCTTAACTAAAATAGTGTATGACAGGCCAAAGTGATCTTGCCATGATGCCTGCTGTGAGTGAGGGAAGGGAAGAGTAGGGCTGGGCTGGCGGTTGCTGTCTGTCACACTGAGCTGAGATTGCTGCTGCTACAGAGAGACAGACTATATTGCCGAGAATATTGCTTGTATGAGTTTGTGGCCATTCTGCCATCAGAGGAAGAGNTATTACTTAATTGGAAATGTTTGTAAATTAAATCATGTAGGCAACAATTTAGAGACTATTACGTAAAGGTAAATCTGTGCTTAAGAGATTAAGGTATGCTGCCAGAACTTATAACCTGTGCTTTTTTTTCTTTCTGCAGCAGTGGATGATGTGTATGACTGTTTACAATAAATAAGCTCAGTGATATAGACTGTACATAGAACGTGGGCTCCAAGAACTTCCAGTAAAAACTGCTATGTTGCTGCCAAATGAATTAGATGAGCAAATTTCCTTGCACTTTAATGTTACCTACTGCTCTCTTTCTGGTGTGAATGAAACTCTGGATATTAAGAAAAGAAGAGACCTTAATAATTTAAAAATAATTCTGAATGCTTGTTATTTTAAGGTCTTAGTTTATATTCTGATACTAAATTTATGTATTTAAACTACTTGTTTGTTTGTTTTGAATTTTATACGATATTCGGTGAAAACTCATATTTGTTACATTGTGCCAACATGTAGCTTTTTCAGAAAGGAAAGACTGTTGGCTTTTTATGTTGTCCTCCTACCCCCAACACTGGTACTTTCAGGCAAGGTTTGACAGACTAATGATTGAATTAGTTCCAGTTCAGTAATTGGAAAAAGAATATTTCCTTTGGACTGATTCACTTCAGCAGAAAGGTGTATTCCCTTCCACCCCCCGATCTATGAATCTTAAGCAGGTAGCAGAGGATGAGATCTGCTAATTCTAAAATGGAGAAGAGATGTTCTTCATCTCAGCAGGTAGCTCCTGCCTTGAAAATTGTGACTTGGAAGCCAGAAACAGTTGATCCATTAACTGCAGTTAATATTTTAACGAGACATTTTGTGTTTAGAAGTGATGGGTTTCTTACACAAGAAAAGAACTGTGTGTGTAGCACATCTAAAGAAATTTTAGTAACTTAATAAAAGCTTTAATAAAGCTAGTCTTGTGCATTTTTGTTCTAAATTTCATTAAGATGCTGCTTAAGCTTTAAGCCTAAAAATATTTTTTAGTGTAAGTATGTCAAACTGATGTCATTTGGACAAGTGATTTGTGTCATAACTCACAAGTATCTTGAAAGCCTCTGAGTATATATACCCACCAGGCTTAGCCCGTATGGTCCTGCCTGCTACCACAGCTGTAGCGTACTGTGCCTGACCAGGAGATGTCTCAGTGGTGACATTTGATTCAAGCCTCAAAATGCTTTTGAGTGAGGGGGTGGAGGAAACTGCTATTTCCTCTTTTTTTTTTTTTTTTATTTTGTTCTCCAGATAATCTCCTCACTGCAATTATTTGCATCCGTTCTTCTTTACTTTAAACTATATGATTAACTAAAAGAAATACTCAGGTAGAAGCAATGTAAGCCTAAGCTATGTTTTAACTGTAAATACTTAAAACTGAAGGACTGTATTGGCTGATAGTAATCAACCTGTGTCAAAACATTAATAAAAGAAGTGATTTTGAAGTCTATGTTTCTGCTTCCTCCTCCAGTTAAAATCAAATGAGATTATAAGCAGGAGTGAGTAAAATGTAAGTAGTTTGGTTCATCCTTTCTCAAGTTATCAGTATTCATTTAATTCCTTGTTTGTTTGCACCTGTAAGTGGGTGCGTTGCCTTGCACATACGTGTTCACAAAACAAAATGCTTATTGCAACCACAAACATTTCTATTTCACTTAGACTGGTTTTAATCTATCTTGGATGTCCTTGTCAAACTTGAATTTTAAAGCAATCCTGGTTACCTTGCTGGAGGATAATACATGTAAAGTGCAACTACCCCTCTTCAGCTCTACAACTGTCCAGTGCACTTCAG